>BPLR01002492.1:0-80748 GCA_021605095.1 Caerostris extrusa
CAGATAATCCAAGTTAGATTTTTCTGTTTTCATTTCAATCAATAATGTCCCGGTTTGCTTGTAAATATTTTTTGATGGTAAAGGAAACAAAGGTATAAAAAATATTACATTAACAGAGGAAATGTAAATTTGTATCCAAAAATTTTAATTTTTTTATGTTAAAAGAATAATTTTTTATCCAATCACGAATCATTTTGAATAAATTTATGGAATTTTTAATCAGAAATTTCATG
This sequence comes from Caerostris extrusa, assembly GCA_021605095.1. Taxonomy (NCBI): domain Eukaryota; kingdom Metazoa; phylum Arthropoda; class Arachnida; order Araneae; family Araneidae; genus Caerostris; species Caerostris extrusa. The sequence goes on from BPLR01002492.1 coordinate 234, forward strand.
TAATACACATAATACTTGTTATTTCTTGTGCAGAAACATCTAGATTGTAGATAACCACAATTACACCAGGTCCAAGAAACCGTGTGTTCTCATGGAGGGGGAAAGGGGTAGCAGCTTCGGTTGTGATGGAGCACCCTGTAGGTAAAAGTTTGACTTTTGTCAAACTTGACGACGCAAAAGTTTGGCGACGCTGACTTTTTAAGGCTTAGGTTGTCCGCCCCATGCCCTTAAGCCATATAAGACTGTGAACTACGGTTTAAAGAGGATTCCGAATCACTACCAACATCCATGGCACCTCCGAGATTCGAACACGAAACCTGTGGCACCGAGCGCCAGACACAGCCATCAGGCCCTATGTAATACTTATCAATGATTAAGATAAACTGTGGTGTTTTAATTTAAAATAAAGTTAATTATATTAATTCAGCCACTATAACCAAATATCCATAATACAACTAAATTAATGTCATTCATTAAATGTATAAACTAATGAAGAAAATTATTATTAGTGAATAAAACTAATTATGAGGAATTATGATTGAAGGAATAATGAATGAATTTAATTATGATGAATTATGAATGAATAAATAATGAATGAATAAAACTAATTATGATGAATTACGAATGAATGAATAATGAATGAATAAAACTAATTATGATGAATTATGAATGAAAATAATGAATGAATAAAACTAATTATGGTGAAATGAATGAATGAATCATGGTGAATAATGAATGAATGAATAATGAAAGAATAAAACTAATTATGATGAATTATGAATGAATGAATAAACTAATTATGATGAATTATGAATGAAGAATAATGAATGAATAAAACTAATTATGATGAATTATGAATGAATGAATAATGAATGATTATGATGAATTACGAAAGAATGAATAAAACTAATTATGATGAATTATGAATGAATGAATAATGAATGAATAAAACTAATTATGGTGAATTATGAATGTATGAATAAAACATATTATCGAAGTATGTATACTAAAAAAGAAAATACCCAATTGCATTTTCCTCCTATTTTGGAAGAAAATATTTCAAATTTCAGAAACACATTTACATAAATCTATTTCAAGACAGGTTTTATCACAAACAAACATTTGATTCGATTAAAAAATCAGAAGTACATTCGTCTAAATACTATAAACAACATTTAGAAAAAGGAATTTTTACTCAAAGTAATTAAGTTCAATACAGAATAATTTTACAAGTATTCATGACAAAATACGCATTCTAAAGCAAAAGAAATAAATTTACTGCATTGGTATGTAATTATATAGTCTCCAATTTTATTAAATCGAAAACAAATCGTCTTTTGAAAAACACTAGTTCTAATGAAAGATTACGAGAGTATTCAAACTACAAACGCGTCCTAAATACTGAAAATAAATGGACAAATGCGAGTCTTGGAAGTAAACGGACTGAAATAAAAACATCCGATCAAAATGACTCCAGAAGTGAAAGAAAATTATCCTGAATTTCCAAGCAATTGAAAATCGGAAAATCCAATCAGATGTAATTCAGGATAGGTTGCTCCACAGCACAACATTTTATTCCATTAAAAGTTAGAAGCAAGGTCAGATGGTACATGCTAAACCAAACCCAAAAAACATATTACAATAAAAACTGCATCTCCAAATTAAAGTTTGCAGCGGAATTCGCTGGGTTAAATCAGGAAAACCAGAGTCTGCAGTAATGAGCACCAGAAAGTCTTTTGAACCAAACTAGTTTTTAAAAACATCAGCTTTTGCTGGCGCTGCGGTTTAAAAACAAACGGAGGGTTCTTCTAACGTAGAAAATTAAACCCGATTTCGGAATAAGGTTCTTTGATGTAATTTTTGTGGCGAGCAATTTTTATCGCAATCTCAAGTTTCTTCATCTTGTATGGTAAATTGGGAGAACTGCAAGGAGTAGAAAACTGTAAATCGTAAAACTGGGATTTTATCTTTTTTTTCCGGTTCTTCGCTGTACCTTTTTTCCAATATTTTTTCGTGTCGTTAGTTCCAGTTGTCGATGCTGTTAGTCTTTTTGTTGTTGTTGTTGGTTTATTTTTTTGTCTTCGCCGGTATAGAGATGATGGTTTTGAGTTGTCATTGTTTAAAATTGTGCCACACAAGCGACTGGTGTTTTCAGATAAATAAATAAAAAGTTTCGAAACATGTTTATTTTCGGAACAGATAAGCCAAGTTAGATTTTTTTGTTTTCATTTCAATCAATAATGTCCCGGTTTGTTTGTAAATATATTTTTGATGGTACAGGGGTTTAGGTTATATAAAACACTACACTAACTGAGGAGATGTAAATTTGTATCAGGAACTTAAATTTGTTTATATAAATAATAAAGTTTTCTAAAATTTGTATAAAAATTAATTTTTATATACTTGCAAATCCTTTTGAACCACAATGTATGCAATCTTTAATCAGAAATTATATATAATATACGTAATATTGATCAGTGATTAGCGGTCTAATGGCCATTTGACTAGCGCTCTGGGCTTTGGTGCTTCAAGTTCGAATCTTGGATGGTTGCATGAATGCTTGTTAGTGGTTCGGAGTCCACGATAAATGTAGGTCCCGGTCTAATCAGAGTAAATTGTGCGCAATAGTGTGGGTGACAGCGTCATTTTTAACCCTTTTTTATTTGCTTAAGACACACGTGTTCATGGATTCTGTCTAGATGTTGCTGTCGACTAAATATGATAAGAAACAACAACACATGTTATATAATCTCTGTTATACACTCTAGGTCAGTGGTAGTCAATCTTGTCCCTACCGCCGACTAGTGGGCGTTCCATCTTGTTTGTTGCTATTTTTTTTTTTTTTTTTTTGTCAATAGCTTCTATATATATAATTAACGGTCCCCAAATGGACCCGAGGCTAATATTGCTTCTTCACCCCTAATCGTTCTCCACCCCCTCTAGAAATGACGCTGTCACCCACACTTTTGTGCACACTTTAATCTAATTATTCCGGGCAGCTTCTTTTGTCCTTGACCTAGTGGCCAAAGAAAAGGGGCACTAAAGGGAAAAGTCTGACTTTACCCTACCCGGATATACCCGCGAGCACTGGGTACCTATTTTAGTTGCCTTTTACGACAAGCATGGCCTACAACCCTAACACACACGGGCATAAAGTATATTTTATAAATAAAAAACTATTATGTATTTCATCGATTCGATCCACTAGACCACTGGACACATGTCGGCAATTTTACATTATTATGATTAAAATATTTTTTCTTAAATTAATATCCCTACATTTATCTTCTTTTAGTAAACTCATTTATTATTATTGGATTCATGCTGCACAATAAAACAGATAAAAATACTTACCCTTCCGAAAATGTTTTGTTGTCCCACAGGAAAAGAAAGTTCATCTCTTCGCATAAAACAAATCCCACAACAACCGTCCACTGGGAACTGACCCAAAACATTCTCCTTTCCCTTACGAAAAAAAATCCTCCCATGAACATATTTGTAAATCGCATTTTTGATTGGAAGCAAATCTTTACAACGCTCTTACACGAATCCCATTTCACTGCTTGTGACACTTCACGGCGAAAAACTTCTTGGATTCCACCCAAAACTGGAAATCCTTTGTATCCTCAGACGGCAGGCCGTGGCCCATTTTTCTGCTCAACGAAATGGGCTTCTCCCAATATGAGTGCCCATGCAGCCCAATTTCTTCTTTGCGTGACAAAGATTCGGATTTAGTTTTAGGTAGCAAATCGCAGCGATCTGAAATACTTCAGATTTCTTGTCTTCGCCCAGGACGAACAAATCAAGATTTTGCTTTTCTTCTCCCTAAAATACCAGGGATCAGGGAAATAATAAAGTGCCCGGATGTATGAACGAAAATATCAAAAATGGGAATACAATCGTGTTTTTCTGCTTAATGTCTCCAGAGACATTCTGTACATGTATTTCCGATATGCATTTAGCCTTTATTTTATTGGGCATTTTATTTGATTGGCAACATTTAGAAAAGACTCTGTTAAGGATTCCGTAATACATTTACATAATCGAAGGACTTGTATGGAATGCATGGATTTAGTAACACCAAATTTATAAAATATGTAACAATATTTAAAAGTGTTTCATTTATATGATTTAGCACACGTTTTTCTATCGTTATCTTAAATATGTGTATACATTACAGTTAGTTATTTAATGCCTGCACTGTCTGTTATAAATAAATTTGTATAATAAAATTACGTATTTAAGGCATTTTTAAATTCGTTTTGATGTTTATGTATTTTTAGAAAATTAAAAGTATAAAGTATACTTTTAGAAATTTTTTTAAAATATTTTTAAAAGTATTTTTAAAGTATACTTTTTAAAGTTTTCTTTTTTTATGAATTTTTAGAGCATTATATTTCGTGCAAATATGATTGTATTAAAATTCAAAATAATTGATTATGCTAATGCCGACATAATAAACGTTTTTTTATATTTTTTTGCTTTGAAATTTTTATAAATTATTCGAAATTTGTAAAGGGAAAATATTTTTGATAAGTAGCATGATTTCGTAAATGCATACTACGAAATGCTCATTGACGAATGATGGCGATTAGATCATAGTTTTCTGGAAGAACATTTGTATGGGAGAAACCAGGTAAACTCCCACAAGGCAGTTTGATTATAACGCATGCCAATGACATATTTATGCGTTCCAACATGCTAACAAAGAACGCTACAGCTGGACCATTTTTCGCCAAATATATTAAGTTATTTACTAATGTCATTGAGATGTGATGTGATTATTTCATTGAGTTATTTACAGATTTATTATTTCATTGAGTTATTATTCACTGGATTATTGTTTTATTGAGTAATTTACTGATTTCTTATTTTAATGAGTTATTCCATAAATTAAAATTTTGAGTTATTTATTGATTATGAGAGATCTGGTGCTAGGTGCAGCAGGTTTCGTGTTCGAGTCCCGGTGGTGGCGTGGATGTTTGTAGTGGTTCGGAATCCACGTAATCCAACGTAATTCCATTTGCAGAAATCTTGTAGAAGAAAAAAAAAACTATTTAAGATTAATTATGAATGAATGAAAAACAAATGAACGATTGATGAAATTGTAATTAATAATGAATGAATAAAATTAATTGTGTTGAATAATGAATGTATGAGGAAAATATAATGAATAATGAATGAAAAAAACTAATTATCCGGTATTATGAATGAACAAATAAAACAAATGAATGCATGATGAAAATATAATGAATAAAACTAATTATGATGAATTATGAATAAATTAATAAAACGAATTATTGAAGTATTTGTATTAAAAAAGAAAAATACCCAATTGCAATTCCTCCCAATGTGAAAGAAGTATTTCTAATTTCCAAAACACATTTAATCAGATCTCAAGATCGTATTTCAAGACCTTATTTAGAATCATCTCAGATCTTATTTCAAGACATTTTATTTCACAAATAAACATTTGATTCAATTTAAAAATCAAACATACGTGTGAAACACATGTGTCTAAATTCTATAAACAACATTTACTGAAAGTAATTAAGTTCCATACAGAATAATTTCACAAGTATTAATGTCAAAATACGTATTCTAAACCAAAAGAAATAAATTTGCCGCATTGGCATGTAATTATAAAGTCTCCAATTTTATTAAAGCGAAAGAAATCGTCTTTTGAAAAACACTCGTTCTAATGAAAGATTACGAGAGTATTCAGACCACAAACGCGTCCTAAATACTCGAAAATAAATGGACAAACGCAAATCTTCGAAGTAAACGGAATGAAATGAAAAACATCCGATCAAAATGACTCCAGAAGTGAAAGAAAATTATCCTGAATTTCCAAGCAATTGAAAATCGAAAATCCAATCAGATCCAATTCAGGATAGGTTGCTCCACATCACAACATTTAATTCCATTAAAAGTTTGTAGCAAGGCCAGATGATACATGCTAAACCAAACCCCAAAAAACACATTACAATAAAAACTGCATCTCCAAATTAAGGTTTGCGCTAGGTTAAATCAGGGCAGTAGGGACTGCAGTAATGAGCACCAGAAAGTCTTTGGAACCAAACTAGTTTTTTAAAAAAAATCAGCTTTTGCTGGTGCTGCAGTTTAAATACAAACGGAGGGTTCTTCTAACGTAGAAAATTAAACCCGATTTCGGAATAAGGTTCTTTGATGTAATTTTTGTGGCGAGCAATTTTTATCGCAATCTCAAGTTTCTTCTTCTTGTATGGTAAATGGGGAGAATTGCAAGGAGTAGAAAACTGTAAATCGTAAAACTGTGATTTCTTTTTTTTTTTCCTGGTTCTTCGCTGTACCTTTTTCCCGATATTTTTCGTGCCGTTAGCTGTTGTCGATGCTGTTAGTCTTTTTTTTTTTTTTTGTAGTTGTTGTTGTTGTTTTTTTTGTCTCCGGTATAGAGATGATGGTTTTGAGTTGTCGCTGTTTAAAATTGTGCCACACCAGTGACTGGTGTTTTCAGATAAATAAAAAAATTTCAGAAACATGTTTATTTTCGTTACAGATAAGCCAAGTCAGATTTTTCTGTTTTCATTTGAATCAATAATTTCCCGGTTTGTTTGTGGTACAGGGGTTTAGATAATATAAAAAAACTACACTAACGAGGAAATTTAAATTTGTATCTGAACTTAAATTTGTTATATAAAATTAGTAATGTTTTGTAAAATATGTGTAAAACATTAATTTTTATACACTTGTGAATTCTTTTGAACCAATGTATGCAACTTTTCATGACAATAAAAATTGGCAATAAATTGTCAATAGACATTTCTTAATAATAATGTTAACAAATATTGAACAGATTATAAAACAAACACAAAATAATCTGTTATCAAAAAAAAAAAAAAAAAAAAGAAGGGGAAAATAAACCGACTGCAAATATCAGATCGCGGTGATTGGAAAAAATGCTCACAAAAATAGAGCCAAGGGTTAATTCACCAATAGGACCGCATCTAGTTAATCCTTATCATTAAGACAATTTTTATTGTTATTATTATCATTTTGTCCTTTATTTTCTGTGCTAGGGTTGATTTTATTAATAAATAATGTCAAATTAATAATAATTTCATAGCTTCAAGTTCAATTTGAGCACCTTAATATGTTTTAAGATGTAGATAGGTACTTAAAAAAAAAAAAAAAATGTTTTTCTTCCAATTTGTTCATTTAAAGAAAGTAGATTTCTAGAAAAGATTGAGTAATTCTTTTCTGAAAAGAGTAAGGTAGGACAAATATGCGTAGGAAACGTCTATCTACACCAGGGACAGGCAACCTTTTCATATCTACCGCCCACTTTTGTATCTTAGTAGCAAAAATTTTCTAACCTCCCACAGGCTCCCCAGTTGAGATGATTTATAAAGTGGGGAAGCAACTTTATTTTATAAAACTTATAAAGCAGAGGTCTAGCAAGTTAAAGCGATAATAGCAATTTCTTATATTTCCAAATATTTTAAGTCGGGCTATCACTAATTTTGGCAAAATAAATATTTATAAGACAACTTATTGTAGTTAATTAAATCTATCTTTTATTTTATTTTACATGCATACGAACATGAAGTCTGATTAAGTTACATTTAATTAATTAAATTATTAATGAGATCCTTTAAGCTGTGAATCTAAATACTGGATATCTGGTCGATTTTTCTAAACGACAAGGTCTACTCTTTTTAAAAATATTTAGGCAGTTTCTTTCTTTGCTTATAATGTCATTAACAGCACTAAAAATTGATTCCACAAGATATGAAGTAGGGAAAGGTATCTATAAACTGAATATCATTTTCCTCAATTTTGATATGACAAGCTTGGTAAACAATACATGAAAATTCTTCCAATTAAATATTTAAAAATCAATTAAATTTTAAAAAAGGAAAGTGTTTCAGTAACCGACAAAATCCTAGACACCTACTATGAAAGTTGAAATGCCTATTAGTGGGTAGGGATCAGGCTGACTACCACTGATCTAGACTGTATCTGTATAACAGAGATTATATAACATAATGTGTTGTGGTTTCTTATCCCACTCGGTCGACAGCAACATCTAGACCAAGTCCATCAATTTAACAGTTAGTCTAACAGTCTTAAACAGACGAATAAAGAGTACAAAAAATGCAGCTTCCTTTTGTCCTTGATCTTGTAGCCCAAAGACATGGGGCACCCAAAGGAAGAAGTCTTACTTTTTACCCCACCAGGCTATACACCAGGGCACTGGATACCCACTGACCTCTGGACACATGTCGGATATTTTACAAACAATATTATGTTTAAAAATATTTTTCTTAAATTAATATCCCTACATTTATCTTTTAGTAAACTCATTTATTATTATTGAATTCATGGGCTACAATAAAACAGATAAATATACTTACCCTTCCGAAATGCTCTGGCGACACGGTACCAAATGCCAGAGCATGGATGTTTGTTAATGGTTCGAAATCTGACGTTGTTCCACGTTGGGCTAATGCCACCTAATGCTTTTGGGATAATTAGACTAGCACTTACAGTGTAACGTTCTTCCACGTTACAGATTTATTATTACTGGATTCATATTGTACAATAAAACAGATAAAAATATTAACTCTACCAAATTTTTGTGTTCTCCCGTATAAAAAGGCAGAGACCAGGTTGACTACCTCTGACCTAGACTATATAACATAATGCAATATGTGTATATATGTTATAAAATGAAAATTTGTTATGTGTTTTATTTATTCATCACCGACCACTGACACATGTCGGCTATTTTATGATATTATGATTAAAATATTTTTAGATAAATTAGTATTCCTACATTTATCTTCTTTCAGTCAACTCATTTATTATTATTGGATTCACCATAAAACAGATAAAAATACTTACCCTTCCCGAAATGCTTTGACGACATGGTACCAAAGGTCAGAGCTTGGATGTTTGTGGCATGTACTTACTATTTTTAGGTTACTTACTGTTTTTTGGCTACTTACTGTGTAACATTGTTCCACGTTACACTGAATGAGTGCCCATGTGACATCATGAGTTCCATGACATACATGAGTGCCCATTCTAATTAGCCCAAAGTGTGCACAAAATGACTGTAGAACGACAAACTAAAATAAACTTTCGAAATATTTTGTTCACACACAGAAAGAGGGCGGATCAGGTTCTACCACTGACGTAGACAGTGTAACAGAGATTATGTTACATAAAGTCATCTGTGTATATAGGATAAAAATGAAAATCTGTTATGTATTTTATCGATTCAATCCTACACACTCTTGACCACTGGACACATGCCGTCCATTTTGCAATAATATGAATAAATATTTTTTCTTAAAATAATATCCCTGCATTTATCTAGTTTTAGCAAACTCATTTATTATTATTGGATTCATGCTGCACAATAAAACAGATAAAAATACTTACCCTTCCGAAAATGTTTTGTTCTCCCTCAGGAAAAGAAAGTTCATCTCAGCGCATAAAACAAATCCCACAACAACCGTCCACTGGGAACACACCCAAAACGTTCTTTTTCCTAAGAAAAAAATCCTCCCATGGACATATTTGTAAATCGCATTTTTGATTGGAAGCAAATCTTTGCAACGCTCTTACATGAATCCCATTTCACTGCCTGTGACACTTCACGGCGAGAAAATTTCTTGGATTCCACCCAAAACTGGAAATCCGTTGTATCCTCAGACGCGAGGCCATGGCCCATTTTTCTGCTCAACGAAATGGGTTTCTCCCACTATGAGTGCCCATGCAGCCCAATTTCTTATTTGCGAGACAAAGATTCGATTTAGTTTTAGGTAGCAAATCGCAGCGATCTGAAATGCTTCAGATTTCTTGTCTTCGCCCAGGACGAACAAATCAAGATTTTTCTTTTTCTTCTCCCTGAAACACCAGGGGATCAGGGAAATAATAAAGTGCCCGGATGTATGAACGGAAATATCAAGAATGGGAACACAATCGTGCATTTCTACTTAATGTCTCCAGAGACATTCTGCACATGTATTTCCAATATGCATTTAGCCTTTATTTTATTGGGCATTTTATTTGATTGGCAACATTTAGAGAAAGACTCTATGAAGAATTCCGCAATACATTTAGATAATCGAAGGACTTGCATGGAACGCGTGGATTTAGTAACACCAAATTTATAAAATTTGTTGTAACAACGTTTAAAAAGTTCATTCGTTTTTAAGAGTTAACACTTGTTTTTTTATCTTTATCTTAAATGTGTGTATACATTTCAGTGTGTGTCATATTTCTGTTATAAATAAAATATTTATAACAAAATTTCGTAAGGCATTTTTAAATTCGGATGGATTTTTGTGTTGTTTATGTATTTTAAAGTTTTCTTTTTTTATGCATCCTGGCCTTTGGTACCACAGGCTTCAGGTTCGAATCCTGGTCGTAGCATGGATGCTTGTTAGAGGTTCGGTATACATATTAAACTTTAGGTCCATGTCTAATTGACCCAAAGTGTGCAAAAAATGGTCGTAAGGCGACAAACAAAACTTCTTCATTAGAGCGGTGGCATAGATGCTTGTTAATTCACTTTAAACTTTAGGAGAAAAAAAAAAAAACTTAAATCCTACAGAAATGTAAATTTAAGGTTCTTAAATATAATAAAACTTTTTTTCTGTGTTGTGGATAGGGACCGTATGAAAAAATCGCATAAAAAATATCTTGAAACTTCATGAGGACCTATAAAATATATGATTTGCAACACATTTAAAAAATTCATGAGGTAAATTGTGACCGCATAAAATAGTCCCAAGTAGAAAATATATAAACAAAAAACCTCACGATGTAGCACTTTCCTAAATCTAATAACATTAATGATAATGGGTTGATATAATATCAGCGGGGGCATCTGTTGGATTTTTTTAATTTGCATGTTATTTTAACAGGACCTGAATAGCCGAGTGACTAGGGCTCTGGCGCTCGGTACCGCAGGTTTCGGGTTCGAGTCCCGGTGGTGCCATGGATGTTTGTAGGGGTTCGGAATCCACTTTAAACTGTAGGTCCCGATCTAACAGGATCGTAGTGCGTTGCGGGGGCATTGTTACTCCGCATCCATAGCTTATCTTCAAGTTACACGCGCCCCCTGGGTAGTGTTAAGTGAATAATGTTGATCCTCGTCTATATATTTGCGAGCTGCATTAGAACGAAAACAAATGTTATTTTAACAGCCATTTGATGATTTTTTTTATTTAAATGCTTTAGTTAAGTTTTATTTATAATATGTATGTGGTGGATTTTTTTTTATATCCGATAAAAAAAAGCAAAAAAAAAAAAAAAAAAAAAAAACTTTGTCTGTATTGTCGTTTTTCTACTATTTAAATCATTTTTTAATTGTCGTTTTTCTACTATTTAAATCATTTTTAATTGTCGTTTTTCTACTATTTAAATCATTTTTAACGGTTTTTCTTCATTTAATGAGAATTCTACATATTATGTTGTTATTACCTTCTCCTTTTAGCTTATACGATTATACGATTCGTAAGTCTAATTTTTTAATTATTTTTGTTATGCACAATTTATTATGTGTCGTTGCATATTTTTTGAATCATGCCTGCTTTTGCGCAGAGAATAGCGAATACTTTAAAACTTCATAAGTAGCTATAAAATATATTGTTTGCAACACATTTAAAGTAACATAAGAGGTAAATAGAGACAGCATAAAAAAAAAAAAAAACCATATAGAAAATATGTAAATGAAAACTGCGACTCTATAAGTGCGAAACTTAAATTGAATTCATTTTCTTCAAATAGAAAAGCATTTGATTCTTAATGGGTTAATACAAAAAGTAATTTTCAAAATATTTTCTTCCCAAAACGAAATATGTCGATGTTTCACATTAGCATGAAAAACAGCTTCCGTCCGAAAAGATTTATGGGAAACTAATGTTTATTTTTAGTGTAGAATGATATTTTCCAAAGGGAAACAAACGTATCACCTTCATTTTTTCTTGGAGATGTACACTAGCGGAGAAATAAATACTGGGCAAGCTTCCAAAGTAACACTGCATTCACATTCAGCACGAAAGCATTAAAGACTCGAGCAAGCAAAGTTAACACAATATTTTCTTAACGGAAATATTGTTTGAATTTGAAAAGATTGAAGACTCATTTGAATGCTGCAGATCTTTATACGAAATATATTTATCGGATATTGTTATATATTTGTGCGCTATAGAAATTGAATGCCATTATTTTACAGGGCATATTTTTTTTTTTAATTTTATGTTTTTCTTTTATGTAAGTATGCTTTGATATATATATTTTTAAATAAGTCTTATACTACAGGTTGTTACTTAAATTTCGTTACACATTACAGCACGTAGTATTGTTTTTTAACTTTGGATATGACTGATATTTTTTGTTAATGCATACAAAAACTGATAACAAATTGCAAATGGAATAACAATAGAAGAAGCCTATCAATGTTTTATAAAAATTACACAACAATAACTTATAACAAGTTATAAAAAATAATAAAGAACAACCTAACAATTATTTGTAAAATAATTAAATTTATAGCAACAGTAAGATAAAAGATAATCTAACAATGACATGTAAGACAATAAAGAAATATATTATAGAAAAATATATAAAAAAAATCCAACAATACTATAAAAGATAATATAACAGTAACTTCTAAATTTATGCAACAATAAATTTAACAAATAAAAAAATAATCCAGCAATCATTTCTAAAATAATAAAAATTTAAAATAAATTATAAAATAGAACAACAATAAAAATGAAAGATAATCTAACAATGACAACATTGTTAACAATTTAAAATAGCAAAACGATTATTTAAAGAAAGTTGCTAAAAACATCAACAATAAAAGATAATCTAACAATAACTTCTAAAAATTACACAACAATAACGATTTTTAGAAAATAATATCTATAAAAGATAACCTAAAAATGATTTCTAATATAACACACCAGCTTATATCAAATTATAAAAGGAATAAGAATGACAGGTAATCTTATAAATATTTGTAAAATAACAAATCAAGTACTTGTTAAAAATTGTAACTCTTCTTATATAAATAGAAATCCATACAAAAGTATATACAATTATATTTTTTTTTTTGCAAAGAATTCATAAATACTTTACAACTTTAATATTTCCTTTTATTTGAAAATTCATGTTTTCAAATGGCTGCTACTTTGGCATAATATAAAACAACTTCCATCCGAAAAGATTTATAAGAAACTAATGTTTATTTTTAGTGCAGAATGATATTTTCCAGAGGGAAACAAACGTATCACCTTCATTTTTCTTAGAGATGTACACTTAGGCGGAAAAATAATATCTGGGCAAGCTTCCAAAGTAACACAGTCAACACGAAAGCATAAAAGACTCGAGCGAGCAGAGTTAACAAAATATTTTCTTAACGGAAACATTGTTTGAATTTGAAGAGATTGACGACAATTGAAATTGAATTGACAGAATTGAAAGATAATTTGAATGCTATAGATCTTTCTACAGATTATTTTTATCGGATATATCATAATATTTGTGAACTGTAGAAATTTAATGTCAATGTTTTAATGGAGTTATATTTTATGTTTTTAGTTTATGTAAGTGTGCTTCGATATATATACTTTTTTTAAATAAATATTTTACTATTCGCTTACTTAAATTTCTTCGTATGTAATAATGTTGTTTAACCCGGTATATAACTGTTATGTATTTGTTAATGCATACAATAACTTATAATAAATTGTAAAAAGAATAACAATAGAAGATAACCTATCAGTGGTTTGTAAAAAAAAAAAAATAGTGTCAAGAATAACCATAAAAGGTAATCTAACATTGATTTTCAAAATTACACAGCACTAACTTATAACTTATAAAAAATAGCCTAACAATCATTTGTAAAATAATTAAAAATGTGTAATAAATTATAAAATAGAACAAAAATTTATAGTAAATTATAAAAAACAATCAATTAATTTTCAACGATGAAAGGTAATCTAACAATGTTTTGTGAAACAACAAAACAATATATTATAGAAAGATGTAAAAACGTCAACAATAAAAGATAATCTAACAATAATTTGTAAAATAATGAAAATTTATAATAAGCTATAAAGTAGAACAACAATAAGATGAAAGATAATCAACAATGATTTGTAAAGCATCAAAACAATAATTTATAAAAAGTTGCATAATAGCAAAAAAAAAAAAAAAAAAAAATAAGCTTTTATGACCACAATACAATAAAAGGCAATCTAACAATGATTTGTAAAATTACACAACTATAACTTATGACAAATAAAAAAAATAATGACAAATTATCTAGCAATCGTTTCTTAAATAATAAAATTGTATTGTAAGATACAAAATAAAATAAAAAATATAACAATAAAATAAAAGATAATCTAACAATGATTTGTAAAATAACAAGACAATAATTTATAGAAAGTTGTAAAAAGAATAACAATAAAATATAATTTAACAGTAGCTTGTAAAATTACACAACAATAGCTTTACAACACAATAATAACTTTACAAATGCCCAACAATAACAAATTATAAAAAAGAAAATCAATAAAAGATAACTTAAAAATTATTTGTAAAATCACACATTAACAACCTATAGCAAGTTATAAAAGGAATAACAATAAAAGATAATCTAATAACTAAATAACAAATCAATAACTTGTTAAAAGTTGTAACTTTATTTCAATAAATAGAAATCCATAAAATTATATACAGACTTATATTTTTTTACAAAGAATTTGTAAATAATTTACAAATTTACGATTTTTTATTTGAAAATTCCTGTTTTCAAACGCCTAGTACTTTACATAATATACTTTTCCATTAGAATTGATTTATATGTAGTAGATCCAACTTTGCCCAAGCTGCAAAATGGGAAATGTTAGGGTGATTTTATTCTTCAATGCACCTTCTCATCTTTTCCTCGAGTTTTTGGAAAGGATTTCAGCCTACAGATTTATCCCGGTTAATCAAATAAATAAGACGGTTTTTTATTTGATTTAGATCGTCTTCCATATTAATTGAATTATTTTTTATACGATTATTATGTGCAAAGTGTATTATTTTATTAATTTCATAAAACAATATAATTGATATATACTTAGGTAATACTTGTTTTGTTCAATGATAACAAAAGCGAACTGAAATGAAAAGTTTTTAAAATATGATAAATATAGTATATGAAAAAGTCTATAAAATGAAAATGCAATTAAAGATCTAAATATTACAAAATTTGTGAATTAAATTATAAAATATAATTATCTATGCAAAAATATAAGAAATTTAAAAAAAAAATATGGAAAAAAAATTATAAAAATAAGAATAATACTTGGCTAATAACAAAAACAATTTTAATATTACATTTTTTTCAATAGTGTATTTATTACATGTTCTTTTTAGTTCATATATTTCTTTATCGGTAAAGATTTCTTGATTAAAAAAGAATATGCTAATTACCATAATAAATGAAAATAAAAATAATAAATTAGATTTTTTTTTTTGATTTTCTTTTAAATAAATATATATGAAAAAACTATATCTTTTTTCCTCCTTTCCATGTAATTACTATGGAAAATTATATAATTTAAAATAAATGAATATTATTTTTAGTTTTTTTTTTTTATCTGATATCAAAATAAATACAGACATAATTATATTCGAAAACATGATTTTTTTTTACTATGCATAATAATTATGAGGTTAGAACATTTTAAACCAAGCTTATTCTTATATTTATACTTCTTTTGTGTATGTTTTTTTTTTTTTGTAATAGATTCTTTTTCGAATTTAGTAGTAATAAATGATTTTTATAATGATTTTGACATTTCTTTTGTATACGTTCTTATCATTAAGAAATATTACAAAAATATGCATACAAATATAAAAATTGCTGCTTTACAGATAAATAGATGTAAAAACGTTTTAATAATAATATCCGAAATAGTTTTAATGATACATGCTATATTTATAATGACTAATTATATATGACTATAGTTATTTATGATTAATTATAATAATTATATATAAAAATTTGAATTGGACATTGTAATTTTATATGTATGGATATTTGATTTTACTGGAATGGATGTTTCGATATATTCGTATAATTATTTTTTACTTATATAATTTTCTTTTTATAATTTTTTTTTAGAAATGTATGACATGAAAAACATTTCTTAAAGATGAAAATAATTTTTAAATGCATAAAAATAAATTAAACACACCCATACATATTTCTTTTTTTTTATTATGAATGTACAATTTTATATATATATATATATATATTCCATCAAATTACTAAAATTGCCAATAAAGTATCTACAAATATTGGCTAAATAATTAGAAATATAATAGATTTATATAAAATAATTTATAAATTCTAGAATAATTATTTTGTTGTAAAGGTCAGATGACCTTTACATGGTCTTTTCAAAAATTCTTTTTATTGTTAATGTTTTGAAATTATTATGTTAGTTGGTTTACTTTTCAACACATGCAGTGAATTCAGATCGTCTACTTAATTTGTTTGTATACCTTGAAATAAAATTGCTAAGCCAGAACGAATGTCAGGCAAATAGCAAAATCTTATTTATTGTACAAGTGCTGTAAGATAAGAGGAAAGCCGTATTAAATTTAACGATAATTTTTTTTTTTTTTCTTATCCCACATGGAAGACAGTAACATTTAAGCCAAGACCTCATGGTAGAATTCATGTGGCCTCGTGGAAGGAAGAAGGAAAGGGGCAGTTTCTGTTGTGATGGAGCACGCGTAGGTAGAAATCTGACTTGGCTCCGTGTCATTGAGAATGAGAGTCGTGCCTTCCGAGAGGACTTTTATAGAGGAACTACCCCGCATTTGTTTATTGTATGGGAGAAAACTCGGAAAACTCCCACCAGGCATTCGTTTAACAAGATCAGATGCTCACATCCCAAACGCCATCGAGTCTCCACGTTTTTTGAAACAGTGCATACCATAAAGCTGCCAGTGGATAGAACCTCAGCTATATTGCTTACCAGCGTGCATTGCCATTGAGCCGCGAGTCGGTCAAAGATAATTTTTAAGTATAGAACAAGCAAACTTCCTTTTACCCAGAATAAATCATTTTGTCAGCAATATAATCCATACTTTACTTCAATACTCGGTGATTAGACAGGTCATTGGCGCAATTCAAGTGTGCGATATGTCGCCAAGTGCTACAAACAGATATGGAAATGATACTTTTGAAATAGTTTATCTTTTTTTTTGAAACAGTCTTTATTCGTCTCTACTAAACTAAAAGTGCATCGTTTTAAGGAGTTGAAGTTGTTCAAAATAAAGTGACATGTAACCTAATTTTTTTTTACTTCTAAAGGTTCTTTTTATAAAACCCTATCGTGTTAGCTACATGATCCTATTTAATCACTAGTAGAAGATACTATGTGAGATATATGTGTTAGAAGGGGCAGATTGTTATTAACATTATATTTCTTGTTTCGCCAACTCCATTTCAAAAAGCGCCAAGGAACGCCAAATCACTATCGAAAATATATTATAAGCTCTAATCTGAATTAGCGATCAAGTCGAACCGAGTTTTGATAATAGATATGAATGTTATATTCCATGATGCTTCAACTCTATATCAGTTTATCAATTGTATTGGCTTGCGAATTGTAACACGCCAATATCTCACCTATAAATAGATGCTATCAATGGGTGACAGATCTGGAGAAGCGTTCTGACCATGGAAGCAGGCAACCATCATCTGTATTACTGAAGTGGCGAGACAGTAAAGAAAAACATTTAGTTGTACATTGTTTAGTTAATGCAAGACAGCTTTACTAATGTATAATATGAAGGTAGGTCAGAGTTACTTTAAAAAATAGAAGAATTTCGGCCCGAATTACTACCTATGTGAGCATGAGACGACTGGTATGTGATAAGAATGTTAATCGTCAATAATAAATTTTGCACAACAAAAGCATTTATAGTCAGATAAGAGCAATCATATTATATGTTTAAAACTTTAAATTTATGTTATTTTTTTATTTTTACAAAAGTAATTATAAAAACCATATTATAAATAATTTAAATTAAAGATTTTATAATATTCCACTACATTTATTTTATATTTTATTTCACTAAATGTATCTTGAAATCCATCCATTTTCTGATACATAATATATAACATGTTCAAAATGAAATTCAGTACTTTATGTTATCAGTACCCTAAAGGAATGTCTTGAATAACATTGTCAAAAAAAAAAAAAGTATAAATGTACGAAAATAAAAGAAAATGGAACAACTCTTCTCAAATGATGAATTCTTTTAAAATGTATTCTTCTAAACTGGAAATTCTAAATAAATTTGTTTTCTGAAAGTATAACTTTAGGAGCTTGTTCGAAAAAAGTTTAAGATTTATTCTAAAAAAGAATTGTCAAATTTACATATTCTGAAAAAAAAAGAAAAAAGAATTGTTGGAAGTAATTTTCATAAATTCTGTTACGTTAGATAAAATAAATGAAAAAAAAAATTGTGAATTCTTTTGTATTTAAGTTTTAAAATATAATTTTATAAATTTTTATATTTTTAAAACGTTAATGACTTTCTATGTCATGATCTTGTTAAAAGAATTAAATTAAATTAAAAAGGAAAATTAAGTCTTTAAATGATATGTGTTTAAAGTTTTATGCGTTAAATGCTTTTAAGTGCTAAATATTTTCAAATGTTTTGTCGGGTTTTTTTTATTTGAATAAAATGGAAGCCAAAAATGTATAAAACATACTAATGACATGTTTAATGTATAAACGTTAAACATATCACTATATTTTTATACGATAATAAGATAAATATTTATCTAAATTACAATACCAAAATATTATTTAGAAAAATAATGTCGTTTAACACTTTGTTAAATAAAACATTAGGTTTCGAAATTGGATATTTCAAGCCAAATGAAATTTAATATGCCATTTGTTAACTCAGTAAATTCGTCGGTTGGAAAGGTTTTCTATTGGATTCGAGGAGAGGAATAGGAATGTTCCAGATGTGTCCTATTGGAAGAATACGTTCAAAAATAATTGTTAAATAATATTGTAACTTTATGAGGCATAACGTATCTGCCTATGTTAGACCTATAACGGCTTCAAGAAGAGGGTCACTTTCAGGTTCATGGGAACACATTATTTTCATTTTATATATACAAATAATGATATTATTATGCAGGTTATGAAAAATTAAAAATAAATTTGATCACAAGTACAGTTACGATCAAGGCCGAAGATTTTTTTTAGAGTCTGAGTCTCGTCGTCTAACGTTAAATCCCTGCCTGGTCACCGGCGGATCTTAACTATCGCGGCGTGATAAACGATATCACAAGGAGCTCACTTTGAAAAATAGGCGAAGACTCCGGCCCTAAAAGAAAAAAGAAAAACAACACTTCTGGTCGACTCGCCGCTGTCGGTCAAATCGTCCGAACTCTCCTTCAACAATAAAAAAAACCTCCTTTTATGGCAATCCGTCAAAAGGAAGGTGTTGTTTCCCTCACTTCTCATCAGTTAGTCGACACTTCCTTCCCATGGTGTTCTATCACCAGTCACGATGCAGCAACTCTTGGCGTAGACCATATCCCTTCTGTTATTGTTTCGACCTGTGAATGTCGCACAGACAATCACTAATTTCGTGAGGTCACATTATCCATGACACTGAATACCTGTTGTTAGATTTGAGTGATAGGTTGTTCTCATTAGTACAAAATACTAATTGCATGTAATATAACTACCCATAATAAAGCTCGTCTGCTGTAAATTTGAGTGATGGGTTTGTTATATATTTCAGTTTGTTATTTTTATTTATATTTCAGTTAATTTTATTTTTTTTTTTTATTTTTATTATTTATATTTCGGTTTGTTAGATATTCCTCTCCTGGGAATGAAATGTCAAAACCCTTCTAGTGAGAAAAAATGCTACAGCCGCCAATAGTGTTTCCTGACAAACGATGAATTTGCTACAAATACTTTTTATTGTAGTGGCGAAGGAGGTTTTTTGTTAAAAAACTCACCAATTTCAAATCATCATCATCATCATCATCATGCCGCAAAAGCCCCATGGTAGGCCAAGACCTTCTGCCTGCTCGCAGATTTCGAGACATGAGATGCTTTTTACGGGGTAGGGTTGTGAGCCCTACGCCCAACGCTTTACAGTCGTATTAGACCGGAACCTACAGTTAAAGGGATTCCAAATCACTACAAAAATCCATGGCTCCGCTGGAACTCGAACGCGAAACCCTTGGTTCCGAGCCTCAAAAATACAGATCAACAGATACAGATGCAGATCAACAATAATATTTTTAAAAATTTACATTTAGAGAAAAATATTATTATTTTCTTTTTATAGATAATGAAAAACATTTTTTTATTTTATGTAAACTAATGTTATTATTTGTATTAGTGAATGGAAATATATATTAACGATTTTCTGCAGTTTATATTACATGAAAAATTCCAGCTGTCTAAAAAGCTAAAATCAAATTTCAGATATTTAAGCCCATAAATATTTTCATAACAGAAGAGTGTTGTTTGTTTCAAAATTGATCCTTTAACATAGTATAAAGAATTTCGGTATGTGGAAAAACGTAAAATAATACTTTTTTTTTTTTTCCCAGTAAATCGAATATTTCCTTCCGTCTAAGTAACTAAGGAAAACAAAAACAGGAAATCCAATTTTTAAATAAGAAAAAGAACTGCGAAGAAGTGAAATGACTATTGGAAAATATTACGATTGTCATTTTTCTGTTCTTCATCCAATTCGATATTTTCGTGAGTTCTACACGAACAAAACAATAAAGTAAAAATCTTTTTAGTTTACACTCTGGCTGTTGAAAAATTATTTTGTGGCAAATAACTAATATATTTTTATAAATATTTACGTGAAAGTTAATTAGTTTTCTTGTACTTATTTGATGTTTAAATTATTGAATTTGTTTAAAATATTGTGTAAAAGGCTCTTATTCTGCAAAATTATTCAAAATATACTCTGCATAATAAAGAAATAAAAATCCCACTACGTTAGCGATAAATTTGGCGAACAAATGGGCATTGTTTGGTGATGTTATTGGTGCGTATTACATGTAATTGTAATTGTTTTCAGATAAATGTTTGCTTTATATTTCTGAAAAATACGCAATATATACTCTGGATAATGAAGAAACAAAAAAACCGTTACGTTGGCGATAAATTGGCGAAAAATTGGCAACGTTTTGCGATATTTGAAATTGATAGATTGATAGAAAATTGATATTTCAAATATTCTTACGTTTCACTGTATTATAGGTAATTGTAATTGTTTTTAAATAAATGCTTGCTTTATTAAGATTGATATTTCTTTGAAAGGAATACTTCGTATTTAAGGATAATTAGCAACAGAGTATATTAATTTTTTACTAACGATAAACGGAATTTTAATCAAATAAAACTTTAAATTATTTCTGCATAAATTTAAGAACAATTTTGAAAAAAAATGAAACATATACTTGAAAAAGTAAAAATATTTAATTTACAACATAGTTAATTCTGTAGAAAATTAAAGTTTCAAAATAAATCTAAAAGAATTTAATTCTGTAGAAATAGTAACATAATTTTAATAATAATTCCGAAAAATTGAAATTCTATAAAAAATTGTATAATTTTAATAAAAATTATAAAAATTCTAACATATTTAAAAATTGAAAATATTTAAAATGTAACATGAAGAATTCTAATTAGTCTAAAGTGTGCTAGACCATAAGACGACAAACCAAACCCAATATTTATCATCATTTATGTCACTACAATATTTATATAGGGATATAATGGCGATAGATATTGGGATAGTATATATCCATATCACTCTATATTAATCATATCACCTTAGGAAACAATTGCAGAGCTGCTTAAGTAACCCCAACTACAAAGTAATTCACTACTTTGTAGCAATATATAATATAAGAATATTTGATTTGCAGCAATTTTACCATCATCCAAGGAATAAAATGTCGCTAAACATATTTTGAAATAAACAGAAAGAAATTAAAACAAACATATCAACTGTCATTAGCTGGGATCTCCTGGAAAGATTTTAAAAAGCTTTCCGGTCTGCAGATTTATTTTTCCTAAATTCAGCTTAAACATGAGAGTTTTAAATACGACCTCCCAAATGGAGTTTTGAATAAGTTTCTACTATTTCGAATAATATCTACAGCCAGACAGCGCTAAAGCCAAAATTTTGAAAGTAAACATATCAAAATAAGTCATTAATCTTAGTAGAGATAGGATTTCAGTATCACAATTCAGTCGAAATTGGAAAATTTAAAATCAATATATTTATTTAAATTATATTGTGTTAATTTAAAAAACTTTCTAGTCAGTAACAATTGCTTAAATGCATTATTTTAACTATCTCCTATTCATTTACCGATTCAGATGAAATATTATAAAATATTATAACAATGAATATGACTGTCAGCGAAAAGGCTAATATTCAAAAATTCTGTGCTGTTTGAAGAATATTTTCGTTTCGTTAAACTAAATTAATTCAATAAATGTTGATAACATCCATTAAATGTTTATCTTATCAAATTAATGAAAGCAATTTTTTATTTTCAATTCCCGTAATGTTAAAAGTAAAGAATTATTCTCCTGCTTATAAATAACTAAATAAAAAATAATTAATTAATCTTTATATCAACAAGATAAAAGTATAATTTTAGAGCATTATAAAAAACTAAATTAAAAATGGTTAATTAATATAATTAAAAATTAATCATTATTATTCTAAAATATTTATTCGAACTTTTTGCAAATCACCATTTGCTTTGATACTACATATTTAATCTTTTCAAAATGGAAAATTAATAGAATTTCAATTAATTGATATTTGAAATATCCTTAAGCTCCAGGGTATTATTGAGTAATTGTGATTATTTTAAAATTAATATTTGCTTTATGAAGACTGAAGTTTGTTTGAAAGGAAATATTCCGAATTTAAGGATATTTAACAACAGAGAATATTAATCTTTTAATAAAGATAAACGAAATTTTAATCGAATAAATCTTTAGTCTCCGATCAAATGGTATCAGTACAATAATTGAAATAAATGTATGTCCAAATTTACACATTTAAATTCAATGTTATTTTAAATCATTCTATGTGATGTATTATTTTAAATTAATTGAAATTATAGTTTACACATTTATAAAAAATAGTTTAAATTTTAAAAATACTATTTAATGTCAATTTTAAAATAAACGGAATAAAATTAGCTGCATTTAAAAGTCTCAAAATATTCTGAGACAGATCTCTGACTATTTTGAGTCTCCATGTTTCTAAAAGCAGTGACTGCAATGGATGCCACCAGCTAATTCAAACCTGATTTCATTTTCAGATTACCGCTTCGCTGCTAGTGGAGAAAATATATGGCTTGTATATTGTTTTTATTATTTATTTTTTTTTATTATTATTGTTTTTGTTTATAAAATTCATCTCACTGTCATCATCAAAGGTGCAATTGCTCCATGGTGGGACAAGGCCGTTTGCCTGCTGGCAGATTTCCAGACGAAAGTTGTTTTTCTTTTTGTGTGGGTGGGTTGTCAGCCCTACGCCAAACGTTCTACAGTCCTATAACACAGGGACCTACGGTTAAAGTGGATTCTAAACCACAAACATCCATGGCACCGCCGGGACTCGAATCGAAACGTGACACGATCGCCAGAGCGCTAGTCCACTCGGCCATAAGGCCCCTCATCGCACTATGATTATATTAAATCACTATACTTATATTTTTGTGTTTCTTCTATATGGTGATAAATATTCATATTTTGGGTAGTTTTTACTTTATTTAGCATATCTCAGAGCCTGATGGCCGAGTGAATAGCGCTCTGGGTTCAGTACACAGGTTTCGGGTTCGAGTCCCCCGAGCCCATGGATGTTTGTAGTGGTTGGAATCACTTTAAACCGTAGATCCCTATCTAATATGACTGTCTAGCGTAGGGCTGACAACACTATCTCTTCAAAAGAAAACCTCTCCTGTCTCGAAATTTGCCAGTGCCAGCTGGCGGACGGCCTTGGTCCACTAAGAGGACTGTTTGAAAAAGATTGTTAAATGGAAAAAATTATAAATTTTAAAATGAAAATTTATGAATCATTAAATGAAAAATTTATAAATTCTAAAATGAATTTTTTAAAAAAATTGTTACAAGAATTTTGTAATATTTACAAAGAATATTATAATTTTATAATATTTACATTTTACAAGAATTTTATAATATATATATATGCAAAATTTTTTTTTTTTTAAATTAAAGCATAATTATATTGTAAATTTTTATTATTCTTTTTAATTAAAATGAACACAAATAAATTAAATATCATATTATTTTATTGAACATAGTCATTAACCTATTACTAATGAATAAAAAATAAATTAGAATAAAAAAGGTATTCGCAATTTTTTTTTTTACCATAAAAATTTTAAAGCTTTAAGAAAAAAATACTTAAAATAGCTGTACTTTATATATAATTTTGTAATTTAAGTGACAAGTTCGTTGTAATAAATTATGCTGTAATATAATTAATACAAACAGGAGTTTCCTTCAAAAGAAATTAGTTAGAACTTATAATCTTCCAAAAAAAAAAAAAGATAATTAATTACCTGGGGATATTTTCAAAGCCTACCTCTGATCCTTTTAGTATAAAAATTAAGGAAGATAATCTTTTCATTAAGAAAGTTCTATTTTTCTTCGTCTTGCGCAAATTTTGTTTTTGGGGATAACTTGAAAACTCTTTTATTTGTTAGTTGTGGTGGTTTAGCGCTTTCTTTTGCATTTTTCTAAGCAACGTGTATTGATTATTGATTCATAATGTTATAATAATTATAGGAGTTATGTATGGGAAAACCTACAAAAAACCTAAAAAAAAAAATATTTCAGATGACATTATATAAAAGAAATTGAAAAGTTACATTATCATGTTTACAAACTTAAACCTTTAAAATATAAATAAAACCGGTGAAATTTTATACGAAAATCAATTGAAGTTTTGCAACTTTTATGCTTTGAAGGAATTTTGATAATGTTGAAGGTTTTATGTTATGCGAATATGATGTCCGAACATCGGGTAGTAGACAGAGTGACCAGTATTCGCTCTCTCTGTCTTTTTTGCGGATGATACTGATATTCTTGTTCAAAATAAAAATATCAATTATATTGCTTCTATGCTTCAAAATTATAATTGTCTTCTGGAAAATTGGCTAACAAGCATCTTACCTATCATTCTCACGTCAATATCAAAAATAAATTCAATATGGCTGTTAAAAAACTCTACCCTCTTATCTCTCGCAATAGTCATACCAACATTGATAATAAAATTCTTATCTATATGGTCTTCATGCGTTCCATTATAACAAGTGAGAGTCCAATATGGGGATCCGCCTGGAAATCTAGAATCATAGATACTCAAACTCTCTGAAAATAAAGTATTACCCATGGCAGTTTATTCACCGTGGTTTGTCAGAAATAAAGATATTCTCACTGCTCTAGAAATTCCTTCCATTCAAAATTTTATTCACAAGCTCGTAACTAATTTTTATAAAAATATTACTAATACTCAAACGCCTTCCCTGATTATGACATTACTCTTCCCATCAATAATTTTTTTCCGCGTACTAAACTCAACATTTTAATTAAATAATAAATATCAGCTCTCTCTATTCGTTATTTTATTCATCCTATGGTTTTTTTTCAATTCCATCTATTAGCGCACACTCTCCCTATATATATCCTGTTCAAATTTTCAATCTCTAATAAAATACTTTTTTATTCATCCACTCAAGTTCAAATACATTTTTTTGAACTTGTAGTGGATGACACTGGATGTTAATACAGTTTTTTCAAATATTAATTCAGTAATTAAATTTAATTAATTCATTTTTTTTTTTAGATTTAAGTTGCATATATCTAATAATAGATGTCGCCAGATGTTTTTTTTTATATTACTTGTTTAATTTTAAATTTTCCTTTATATATACTAAGCCAGCCTTATTTTCCTTACAATATTATCCTCAATGTTAATCATCCAGATAGAAGTGCATTATACTTCGTTAAAATCAAACTGTCTGTGTGGTCAATGCTCGCTTAGAAACTTATCAAACATCATTCGTTGCAGCAGAAGCCTTATGGATGTTTCAAAGGGTTAGTTTCCAGTCTCATTGAACTAGTATCTGAAAAGTCTGAAGTATCTAGATTATCTTGAGATCTCTAGATTATTTTGATATCTAGATTATCTTGATTTCTTTGGCAGATGGACTTCGCCCACCATAAGGTTGTTGCTACAATGGCGCCAGATCGTTTTCCCGATCAATTGAATTCAGTATTTATAAGATTATTATGAGAAAACTATATTATTTTAATAATTTCAAAAAAAAAATAATATAATTAATATATTTATCTAGGTAATAATTGCTTTATTCAAAGATAATAACGAAGAACTGAAATGAAAAGTTTTTAAGTATGATAAATATAGTAAACGAAAAAGTCTCTATAAATGCATTTAACGTTCTAAATATAAAAATTTGTGAATTATTATAAAAAATATCTATGCAATATAAGAAATTAAAAAAAATATAAAAAAAAACTAAAAAAAAAAAAATAAATAAATAATTGAAAAATAAGAAAAATAATTTTGATATCAAATATTTTTCCCAAAGGTGCATTTAATAGATGTTCAATATTTGTTCTTGTATTTAAATAATTTTGAAAATAGAATTTTAAATAAATATTGCTGGTAACGGTCTCAAAATAAAAACTTACTCTGAGGTGGACTGTAAAGACTCAACTCTTTTATTCGAAAACCAAACGCACTCTGCTGTAGTTACATTTCTTTCTCCTTCTAGCCAGCTCACTCCCACACAGATGAGGATGTTTATATCCTCAGGCGCCAGTTTACACTTCGACTTTTTTACATATTATGCACGTAGGGGCCTGATGGCCGAGTGGCTAGCTCTCTGACGCTCGGTATCACAGGTTTCAGGTTCGAGTCCCGGTGGTGCCGGGGATGTTTGTAGTGGTTCGGTATCCCCTTTAAACTGTAGGTCCCGGTCTAACAGGATCGTAGAGCATTGCGGGGGTAGTGTTACTATGCGTCCGTAACTTATCTTTAAGCTACACGCCCCTCCTGCTTAGTGCTAAATGAGTAACGTCGGTACAGCCTTGCCTTAAGGCATCAAGACAACTGTCTAAGTGTTTGTCAGTTGTATTAGAACAAAAAATATTATGTACATGGAGCTATTTATCTATGAGGCAACAAGTATGTATAGTAGAAATGTTTTCACGAATATTTTTTTAAGAACCCGAATTATGTATATAAAAAAAAGACAACATTTCATGTTTTACGAAACGTTATGGATTAAATCTATCATCAATATAACTGATCTCACCAAAAAAAAAAAAATTTGGTCTGTATAAAATATTTGTGATCTAGAGATTGCGCATGAAACTAGTTTATGGTTTTTTTGAGAAGGAAGACATTGAATCCACATTACAGTTGAGTAAATTTCACGGAGTAAATATTTCACTCCATTTTTGAGTATTTCGAAGTATATTTCTATGGTTATAAGTAAAAAGATAAGATTTTTTTTTTTACATATTATGTACGTAGAGCTATTTATCCATGGCTACAGATACAGCGTATCCATGGCTACAGATACAGCGTATCCATGGCTACAGATACAGCGTATCCATCCTATTTATCCAGGCGACAGATATATATATAGTATCCTTTTTTAAGAAACCGAACTATGAATATTAAAAGTACAGCATTTGATTTTTATGAAACGCTATGGATTAAATCTAGAATCAATATAATTGATAAAACAAAAAACACTTTTGGTCCATATAAAATATTTTGTGATCGTAAGACTGCGCAAGAAACCAGCTTATGGTTTTTTTGAGAAGGGAAACATTGAATCCACATTACAGTTGAGTCAACTTCGCGCAGTAAATGTTTCACTCAAGTTTTGAGTACTTCAAAATATATTTCTCTGGTTATAAGTAAGACGATAAGATTCAGTGGATTTTTTCCCCAGTACCCGCATTTTCTTTCATTGTAATTCAGGAAAGATTTTCTTCCATTTTTTATTTCTCAACTTCGCTTTTTCCCCAAAGAGTGACTCAATTGGTTCACTTCAAGTTGCGCTTCAGATACAAAATAAAGCAGTTTTAAAAAAAGAGCATTCCGCTGAATTTTCAGAATATGATAGGATAAAGATAGAGGGATTAAGATTTTATTTCCCTCTGCCCTATTCTCACAGATTTGTCAATGCACATTTATCGTGCTGCGTGACTTTCATTTGACCTTGCCCATCTTAAATTGGTCAATGCTGGGTTTGAAGAGTGATGGGGATATTTATTAAATAACAGCGTGTGTCTCGCGTGAGAGCATTATAGAAATCTTATTTATGTAAACAAGGAGATTAAATGTGATATTTTGAAATATTATTTTAAAAATAAAAAAAAATATTGAGAGGTTTAACAGATATATCGGAAATGGAATTTTCTCTTTGAAATATAATTTACTATTTTTTATTTATTTTTTTAAGAAATGAACATTCTAAAAGAACATCCCGATATTACTTTTTTTTTTTTTTCAGAGTGTTGTGAACTCTTTGGTTGTCGCAAAAGGAAAGACGAAATATGGGTTTTATAAATAAAAAAAAGTATATTCGCCTAACTTTAACGTTTTCTGAAATTAAATAATGTCAGGGCAAAAACTCTACAACATATAAAAAACAATTCTGTGTTTGTATTTTTTTTTTTTTTTTTTTTTTTTTTTGTAACTCCATTAAATCTGAAAGAGAAAAACAGAAAAAAAAAAAAAGCTTAATGTTATTATCTGAAAAGAATCAGGTGGAAAGATTTCTGTTCACAAAAAGAATATTAAAGTTTTCTTTTTAAAAATATTCTTCTCAAAAAAACTAGTCGGGAAAAAAAAGTTACTCCTATATTTTTTTTCACTTATTTTTTTCCATTAAAAATTTTTTTTTTTTTTTACAAAAATATATTTAAATATATGTCTGCATTTTAAAACTGATTCTAAAAGATATTCTTAATTAAAATATATTTAAATGCAAAGTGATTTTTGGTTAATAAATAAATTTCACTGTTTGATTAACATAATCATTTTTCTCATGACAGTACGAAATGCTTCTACTGTAGTATATCGGTATACATTTCTAATTCGTTCCATATTCTTAAACGTACAATCAATACGACGTAATGCTAAAGACGTAAATGCCGTAAAAATGCTTCTATAATAGTATCTTGCTATACGTCCTTATTCATTTCCAGATTTTGGGACATACACCAAATAGGACCTAATGTTAAAGTCGTACAAATTGCTTCTAAAAAATTAGCCCTGAATTCTTGAAAAAAAATTGGACAAGATATTATTCATATGATGCCAAATTAGTTGCAAAAGAGTTACATGTGTTTGCAATGGATACTTTTCTCATGTGAGTTTTTGTAAACGAGGTAGCAGACTTGCTTGCTAAGGAGGATAAGATAAGAATTTTAAGTATTTAAGTATTATTTATTAAGATATAGAATTTTAAGTAAAGGATACGTATAGTACAATTGTTTTTAGTTATTCATTTATTTTATTTATTCATTTATTTATTTATTTTTAAGAATCCGAATTATGAATATAAAATAGACAGCATTTCATGTTTTACGGAAATACTATGGATTAAATCTGGAATCAATAGAATTGATACAAACCACCTATCCCCTTCCCCACCATACAAAACTTTTGTTCCGTATAAAATATTTTGTGATCGTAAGCTTATAGTTTTGAGACGGGAAACATTGAATCCACATTACAGCTGAGTAAACTTCGCGGAGTAAATGTTTCACTCGATTTTTGAGTATTTCGAAATATATTTCTCTGGTTATAAATAAAAAGATAAGATTTGAGGGAGGTTTTGTTCCAGTACCCACATTTTCTTTCATTGTAATTCAGAAAAGATTTTCTTGTATTTTTTTATTTCTCAACTTCGCTTTTTCCCCAAAGAGTGGGGCTCAATTGGTTCACTTGAAGTCACGCTTTAGATACAAAATGGAAAAGTTTGAAAAAAGAACATTCCACTGAATTTTCAAAATATGATAGGATAAAGATAGAGGGATTAAGAGTTTATTTCCCTCTGCCCTATTCTCACAGATTTGTCAGTGCACATTTATCGTGCTGCATGACTTTCATCTGACCTTGCCCATCCTAAACTGGTCCATGCTGGATTTGTAGAGTGATAGCGGTATTTATTAAATAAGAAAGTTTGACTCACGGGAGAGCATTATGGAAATCTTATTTATGTAAACAAGGAGATTAAATGCCATGTTTTGAAATATTATTTTAAAATTAAAAAAAGTATTGAGAGGTTTAACAGATATATTGAAAATGGAATTTCTGTTTGAAATATAATTTGCTATTTTTTATTTATTTTTTAAGAAAATGAACATTCTAAAAGAATATACCGATATTACTTTTTTTTTTTTTCTGTGTGTTGTCAACTCTTTGACTGCCGCAAAAAGGAGAGACGAAATATGGGTTTTATTAATAAAAAAATATATATATATTCTTCTAACTTTAACGTTTTCTGAAATTAAATAATGTCAGGACAAAACACTACAACATATAAAAAACAATTCTTTCTCTGTATTTCTTTTTTTTTTATTTTGTAACTCCATTAAATCTGAAAGAAAAAAAACAGAAATGCTTAATGTTATTATCTGAAAAGAATCAGGTGAAAAGATTCCTGCTCACAAAAAGAATATTAAACTTTTCTTTTTAAAAAATGTTTTTCTCCAAAACTATTCGGGGAAAAAAAAACAGTCCCCCCATTTTCTTTTCAATATTTTTTTTTTTCTTCCTTAAAAAATTTTTTCACAAAAATATTTACATATATTTCTAATTTTCATTCTAAATGATTTTTTAAGGAATTAAACTATATTTAAATGCAAAGTGATTTTTGATTAATAACTAAATTTCACAGTTTGATTAACAAAATCGTTTTCTCATAGTTAAAGCTGCACGAAATGCTTTAACTATATACGTTATACTATACAAATATGACTGTAGAGCGTTGGCCGTAGGGCTGACAACCCTACCCCGCAAAAAAAGAAAACATCTCCTGTCTAGAAATTTGCTAGTAGACAGACGGTCTTGGCTCACCATGGGGCTGTTACACCAATTAAGAAGAAGAAATGACAAAAAACCTTTTCAAGAATAAAAAGATATATAAATAATTAACAAATCATCAAATGAACTTTAAGATTTAAAATTTTTGAAAATAGAATTTTAAATAAACAAATAATATAGCACAATTGTTTTCATAAATATTTTGTAAAAAAGGAATAACTATGAATATTAAAAAGACAGTATGTCACGTTTTACGAAACATTATGGTTTAAATCAAAGATCAATATAATTGATCCCACTAAAAAAAAAAAAAATTGGTTCCACATAAAACATTTTGTGATCGTAAGACTGCGTTTGAAAGTAGCTTATGGTTTTTGAGACGGGAAACATTGAATCCACATTACAGTTGAGTAAACTTCGCGGAGTAAATGTTTCACTCGATTTTTCAGTATTTCGAAATATATTTCTCTGGTTATAAGTAAAAAGATAAGATTTGAGGGGGGTTTTGTTCCAGTACCCGCATTTTCTTTCATTGTAATTCAGAAAAAGATTTTCTTATATTCTTTTTTATTTCTCAACTTCGCTTTTCCCCAAAGAGTGACTCAATTGGATCACTTGAAGTTGCGCTTTAGATAAAAAATATAAAGTTTGAAAAAAAAGAACATTCCACTGAATTTTTAGTATATGATGGGATAAAGATAGAGGGATTAAGATTTTATTTCCCCTCTGCCCTATTCTCACTGATTTGTCAATGCACATTTATCGTGCTGCGTGACTTTCATTTGACCTTTCCCATCTTAAACTGGTCCATTGCTGGTTTGTAGAGTGATGGCAGTTATTTATTAAAAAGAGAGTATTGACTCACTGGGAGAGCATTATAGAAATCTTATTTATGTAAACAAGAGAGATTAAATGTTGATGTTTTGAAATATTATTTTAAAAATAAAAAAAAAGTATTGAGAGGTTTAACAAGATATATTGGAAATTGAATTTTCTCTTTGAAATAGAATTTGCCATTTTTTATTATATTTTTTTAGGAAATGAACATTCTAAAAGAATATACCGATATTTTTTTTTCTGTGTGTTGTCAACTCTTTGGCTGTCGCAAAAGGAGAGACGGAATATTGGTTTTATTATTAATAAAAAAGAATATATATATTCTTCTAACTTTAACGTTTTCCGAAATTAAATAATGTCAGGACAAAACACTACAACATATAAAAAACAATTCTTTCTCTGTATTTTTTTTTTTTTTTTTTTTAGGAACTCCATTAAATCTGAAAAGAGAAAAACAGAAATGCTTAATGTTATTATCTGAAAAGAATCAGGTGAAAAGATTTCTGCTCACAAAAAAAGAATATTAAAGTTTCTTTAAAAAAAATGTGCTTCTCAAAAGCTTGTCGGAAGAAAAATTGTCATGGTTTTTTTTTTTTTTCAATACTTTTTTCCCTAAAAAAAAAATTTTTTTTTTCAAACATGTTTAGATATATTTCTAAATTTAAAAGTGGTTCTAAAAGATATTCTTAAGGAATCAAACTATATTTAAATGCAAAGTGATTTTTGGTTAATAAATAAATTTCGCTGTTTGATTAACAAATTCGTTTTCTCATAGATAAAGCCGAACGAAATGTTTTAACTATGTATGCTATACTATGTACGTTCAGATATAAGTTTTAATCTGATCCAGATTATTAGACGTACACACAACAAAAACGTAATGCTAAAGCCAAAAAAAAATGCTTCAACAGTAAATCAAATCTGGTAAGGAATAATATATGAATTTGTTCCTTACCAGAGTTTGGGACATACATTAAATAGGAAGTAATGATAAATTGCTTTTACGGTAATACATCAGTATACGTCTAGATCCTTGAACTTAAATAAAACAAGATGTATACTAAAGCCATAAGAAATGCTGCTACCATAGTACTTTGTTATTCATCTGTAATCCGCTTCAAATTTTTATTAGATGTAGATTAAAAAAGATGTACGGTTAAAGCCGTAAGAAATAGAGAGTTTTTGCATACCGTACGTTAGTTACCGTAGGACGTCCGTTAGCTTTTTCTCCCTAGCGCGCATGCTCATAGGAAACGTTTCCTATGAGCATGCGCGCTAGGGAGAAAAGCTAACGGACGTCCTACGGTAACTAACGTACGGTATGCAAAACTCTATGTTTCCATTATATACGTTAAACTATACTATATGTTACGCTATATGCTTACAGAGATATACGTTTTTAATCCGTTCCAAATTATTAGACGTACACACAGCAAGACGTAATGCTAAAGCCGTAAAGAATCTCCAACGGTAAATCATTTCTGATACGGAATATGTGTCCTTATTCCTTATCAGAATTTGTGACATAAGCCAAATAGGACGTAATGGTAAAGCCATATAAATTGCGTCTATGGTAATACATCAGTTTACGTCCTTTACACATTCCATATATATAATCAAACAAACATATAATCAAACAAGCCATATTATATCAAACAAGCCGTATACTAAAATCATAATAAATGTTGCTACTGTAGTACTTCGTTATTCATCCTTAATAAATTTTTATTAGACGTGTATAAAGCATGATGTACTGTTAAAGCCGTAAGAAATACTTCAACAGTAGTAATTTGTTATACATCTTTATTCCTTACCAGATTTTGGGACATATACCAAATAGGACGCAATGATAAAACAGTATAAATTGCTTCTACGATAATACATCAATATACGTCTTTTACGCATTCCATATATCAAACAAGGCGTATACTAAAGCAGTAAGAAATTATTTATCCCTAATCAGTTCCAGATTTTTATTAGACTTATACAAAACAGGACGTAATGCTAAAGCTGTAAGAAATGCTTCTACAATTGTACTTTATTATACGTTCTTATTCTTTCTAGATTTCGGGACATGCACCAAATAGATGTAATGATAAATCTGTAAAATTTTTACGACAACAATACATCATTATAAGTCTTTTCCATCATTATACGTCCTTTCCATCCGTCCATTCAGATCCATCAAACGTATACTAAAGCTGTAATAAATGCAACTACAGTATTACCTTGTTACACGTCCTTACTCCTTTTGATAATTGGATATTTACCAAATATGGCTTAATGATAAAACTATATAAATCGCTTCCACAATACTACATCATTATACACGTTTTTTTATGCATTCCAGATTTTTGGACTCATATCAAACAAGGTGCATACTAAAGATGTAAGAAATGCTTCTACAGTATTATCTTGTTATACGTCCTTATTCTTTCCAGTTTGTCGGATATTTACCAAACAGGACGTAATGATGAAGCCATATAAATTGCTTTTACGGTAATACATAGTTATACGTCCTTTGCGCATTCCATATCCTTGAACTCATATCACACCAGGCGTATACTAAAGCCGTAAGATATGTTTCTACCTAGATATACATTCTTATCCCTTTCTAGATTTTGAGCCATTTACCAAACAGGACGTCATGATAAAGGTGTATAATTGCTTCTACGGGAATACACAAGTATCCGTCCTTTAAAGATATTTGGACTCACATCAAATAAGGCGTATATTAAAGCAGTAAGAAATGCTTCTACAGTAGTACCTTGCTATACGTCCTTATTCGTTTTCAGATTCTGGGAGTCAGATTTCACCATACAGGACATGATGCTAAAGCCGTACGAAATATGTCTAAGATAGATACATTGATATAGGTCCTGAACACTTACTTTGAGTAAAGGTACGTGCTAAGAATTTATTCCTTGAGATAGTATATATACTAAAAGAGTTTTTCCCAATTCAATTAAAGAGAAGATTGATAATGCATTCCCATAAACAAACATCTATTGCCATTGGCATATTTTTCGAATTGAATTAAAATGATTTAAAACACTGCTTGATACTAAAACACATAAATACAGAGGTAATTAGATCAAATATATGCATAAATGAAATTTTACCAGATTCAATTCTCTCTTTTCCCAAGGACCTTCTCGCCATTTTATGACATTGGCATTTACAAACTCTGACAATGCAGTTGCAGCAGCCTATGTTGAGGTGGCTCTTCTCTTGATTTTTTGACATCCATCCATTTGCAAAAATTCTGATGCCACTTAATTTTATTTCAAACTAGAATCGTGTATCAAACTAAATGCTTTTGCTCCAAACAGAACATTTTGAAGTTGTATTCATTCCAAACAGAGAAGAAAACCCACCAGACCCCGTACCAAAACATTTCTTCATATATGATCCATTAACCCAGTAACCGCTTTGACAATTTTACAATGTGAACACAACTGGTTGGTTACCATATTTTCCCCGAAAGCTTAATATTTTAACAAGAACCCTTAAAATCCTGCTATAGGACTTTCTGGGCTATAGATTTAACCTAAATAACAGGCATGAGCCATGACTTTCCAGTTAATGGCATCTTTAAGGTTCGAATAAAAATTCCTGCATTAAAAATCATTTATTACCAGAATGTTCCAATCCAATTTATTACCGTAGTCCCTTCTTCTACTTCATTGGCGCAACAACCCCATAAGGGGACAAGGCCGTCTGCCAACTGGCTTGGCGCAACAACCCCATAAGGGGACAAGGCCGTCTGCCAACTGGCAGATTTCGAAACAGGAGATGTTTCTTTTGACGGGGTAGGGTTTTCAGTCCGATGTCCAAGGGGCCTACGGTTTAAAGAGGATTCGAATCACTATAAACATCCATAGCACCGCCGGAATTGAACTCGGAATCTATGGCACCGAGGGCCAGAGCGCTAGTCACTCGGGCATCAGGCCGTAAAGTCTAATCACTATTACAAACTATTAACTATTTTTAGTAACTATTAACTAACTTTTTAACTGTAAATATTTTCAACTTACTAGGATTTTGAAATTTGATTTATTTCCTTTTTTTTTTTTTTTTTTTTATCCTAATTTACGGTTCTGACCTTACATTTTTTTAAACATTTTCGCCAATTTTTAATCTTGTCGCATTCTCATTAAAATTCTTTTTTTTATGATCTCAATACGAAATATTCTAAAAAAAAAAAATGTATTTAAGAATTAAAGTCTTTTTTAAGACTTTGTAGCAATAAAATTACATAAAATCACATTTTTAACTTGTTTTAGCCAACAAATTTCGAGTAATCGAAAATTAATCAACAACTGTTTTCAGCGAAGCAATGAAGCGTTTAAAGTTTATTACAAAAAAAAATTAAACTAAAAATATGCTCACTTAAATAAAACAATAAATGCATCTAAAAATGGGTTAATGCACAAAAGTTTCATTATTCGACTAAATCTCCCATTTTAGCTCAAGTTATAGAAATAATTAAACTTGCAAAATAAATTTCTAAACTTTTAACGCAACCATTACGCATTAGAAAAGATTTCAACATCCCGCTATTAATAAATCTTTAGTTAATTACTTGAAGTTTCATACAACACTGGGAAACTTTAATTCGTTTAAAGGGTAAATGGAATTTTCTTTTAAAAGTTCATTTTGTTAAGAAATTTATTAATGCTGTTTCTTAAGTACATATATTTTTCCTTTTTATTTTAATGCAATTGCATGGTTTTATTCGATTCATGGTTATGCAATTTCATAGTAGATACAAAATTTCGATTATTAAAATGTTTGTTATTTTTATTAATTTTTGCTAATTTTGTTATAAAGTTTATGTTATTTTTATTAATTTTTTTCTTAATTTGTTAATATTTTTTTTGTTAATTTAATTATTTTTGGTAATTTTATTATTCATTTTTATTTTTATTATTTTTTGTTATTTTTTTGTTTTTATTTTTTTTTTTTTTTAAATGTTTTTTATTTTTTTTTTTTTTATTTTTTTAATTGTTATTTTTTTTTTTTAAATTGTTATTTTTATTAATTTTTTTGTTATCTTTGTTTTACTAAATATAGTGATTTAAAACTTTTAATATTTCTATATACTATACTATAAACTATTAATAAACTTTTATTAAAATTTTTAATATTTGTGTTCATTTAGGCAGTTTCAGTTTTCATTTTCTGAACAGTCCGGTTCGAAACCCGAAATCGAACTGACAAATGAGCTCCGTAAATCCATAGCCTTTGGTAGCCCAGACTTCAGGTTCGAATCCTGGCGGTGACATGGATATTTGTGAGAGGTTCGTAATCCACGTTAAACTGTAGTACCGGGTCTGCTTAGCCCTCGTGTGCACAAGGTCACCGTAGAGAGACAAACAAAACCAATCGGGAAAACGGAAAGTCTTTCTGTCCTACGGATTTATTGTTTGGTTTGTCGCTCTGCGGTCACCTTGTGCACACGACGGCTAAACAGAACGGGTCGTAAAGTTTACACAAACCACTCGCAAGCATCCAGGCCACCGCCAGGATTCCTCCAGCTACCAAAGGCCACCAGGCCACCCGTTGTTCCCGAGGAATAGGGAATGATTGTACGAATCCTCCAGATACTACCCTTTGAGTTTTCATTCTAAACAGTGTAGTGAAACGTGGTGGAAAATGCAGTAGCCTCTACGCTCTGAAGTGATTCCTGGTTAACGCTAATTTTGCTACTTATTTCATGTTTTAATGGAGAAGGACCACAAGTTAAAATTTCTCCGTCATTCGAAAACATGAACTTTATGAACATTTTAAAACAGTTATTAAAATAATTTCACCATGTCCCTACACAGTACCCCCCATCCATCTTCAGCGCTCGATAACTATCACGTCGGTGGTTAAAACTCACCGGCGGCCCAAGGAAAGACTAGCTAGCATTTTGGCCTTTGGTTCCACAGATTTCAGGTTCGAACCCTAGCGGGGGGCATGGATGATTGTTAGAGGTTCGGAATCCACATTAGTTGTAGGTCTCGCTATAATTAACCCAAAGTGTGCACAAAATTACCGTAGATCGACAAACAATCCCATCTAGAAATCAGTAGAACATCTCGCATCAAAGTATTTACAATCTGTAGAATGTCTATTTTTTCCTCATTCACGAGCTAACGGAATAAAATAACGGGACACATAGGAATAACGATATAAGATAACGGGATATGATTTTTAAATTTGCTAGAATTGTTCCCCCTCCCCCTCCAAAAAAACCTGAATAGTTAAAAGTTCTTCCAGAAACTAAAAGTTCAAGTTTATCGTAATATACATAAACAGATTTGCCAATGTGGATCAATAATAATAAGATATTTTGTCAACTTGAAAGAAAATTTTAATATGCAAAACCAATAATTATTTTAAAGTCTCTCCTTAAAAGCATGGCGCTGAAATTTTTATTAAAAGTCTTTTGAGACTCCAGAGTGTCAAAAGTTTCAAGGTTTGTTTATCAACGGCCTGTCCCTCTGATTCCAATAAAGTATTCATATTGCAGGTGCTTTTTGTGTTTTGTGTTGAGGTTATGTTTATTATAAATATTTCATGTGCGAGAAAATAGATATGCGAAAAGATTTAAATTATTTGCCGTCAAAAATTTGTTTGGAATGAAAATGTAAGTTTGAATTTCATAACAAGATTTAATTTTTTTTTTCACTAAAATGTATATAGATTAATATATGCCAGAATATTTTTTTTTTATTATTTTTAAACATTGTAATTAATTATCTATTTTTAAAGAAGATTACTTTTCATTTTCTATTTATTGCCATAAATATTTTTATTTCGCATTTTTTAAATTCACTAATTTTCTCATTCAATTTATATTTGGAGATTTTTATATTCATAAATGATTTCTCAATAAATTTACTTTTGAAGATTCCTAAATTGATATATTTTTTCAATGAATGTTTACATTTGGACATTTTTAAATTCATAAATGTATTAAAAGAATTTATATTGGGAAATTTTAAATTTCCAAATGTTTTAAATGATTTTATATTTAAATTTATTTTTTTTTAAATTCACATATATTTTCTCAATGAATTTACTTTTGAAGATTCTTAAATTCATATATCTTTTCAATGAATATTTACATTTGGAGATTTTTTAATTCGTAAATGTTTTAATATTTATTTTTAAAATGATTTTTAAATTGATTTTGATTAATTTTTATTTTTAAAATGATTTTTAAATTGATTTTGATTAATTTTTATTTTTTAAATTATTTTTAAATTCGCAAATATTTTTATTGTTTATATTTGAATATTTTTAAATTAATGTCCGTAAGCTGCTCATTCACGATCTAACAAGATGAAATAATGGGACATAAGGAGATAATGAGGTAAAGCAACTGGATATGTTTTTAATCCTACTAGAAATGTTTTCCCAAAAGAAACGGAAATACTGGATAGTTAACCTGTAAAAATCCTTCCAAAAACTATCCTCCCTATTCTCCTGGTTTTGAGTTTAACGTAATATACATAAACAAACTCGCCAATATGCACCAATAATAACAATACATTTTGACAAATTGAAAAAAAATTTTAATAAGCAAAACCAATAATTATTTAAAAGCTTTTCATCCTTTTTCAAAAATAACATATCTTGAAAGATCGTTTCTTTTTCTTTTTTTTTTAATATTTATTTTCTGTTACAAGTATGACACTAAAGGATCGCAGGAAATTTATTATCCTCTTCACTACAGTAATTTAATTTGACTCTATCCGATGGATCTGCACTTAATAATCACCTCAATCTATACAGGGGGGGGGGAACACTATTTATCACTTTCCTCCGCTCTTATGAGGGGAACTGATTCATCTCAAGAGGATGATATTTTTTTTTTTTTTTTTTCTTTTTCGCATTTATCTCTTAACATCAAGTTTTTTTTCTCTCCCGTAAGAAATATCTTTGACGTCATTTTTTGAAGTTTTGAAGTCTCTCCTTAAAAGCATGGCGCTGAAATTTTTATTAAAGTCTTCTGAGACTCCAGAGTGTCAAAAGTCTCGAGGTTTGTTTATCATCGGCCTGTCCTTCTGATTCAAATATTCATATTACATGTGGTTTTTTTTGTGTTTTGTGTTGCGGTCTGTTTATTATAAATATTTCATGTGCGAGTAAACAGATATGCGAAAAGATTTATATTGTTTCCGTCAAAAATTTTTTTGAGTGAAAAGGAAAGTTTGAATTTTATAACAGGATTTAAATTTCACTAAAGTGTATATTTATTAATATATTTAAAAAGACTCTTTGTTATTATTTTATATATAGTAAATAATTACCGGTTTTTATACTCGATTACCTTTAATTTTCTATTTTGTCAAATAAATGTTTTTATTTCAAATTTTTTAAATTCACAAATGTCCTCAATGAATTTATATTTAAATATTTTTATATTCCTAAATGTTTTTTCAATAAATTTATTTTTTGAGATTTCTAAATTGATATATATTTTTATTGAATGTTTACATCAGGAGTTTTTTAAATTTGCAAATGTTCTTAATGTTTATGATTTTGAAAATGATTTTTAAATGGTTTTAAAATTGATTCTGATTAATTTCGATTTTATAAATTATTTTTAAATTCACAAATGTTCTTAATGATTATATATTTGGAGATTTTTAAATTCACAAATATACCCAATAAATTAATATTTGGAGATTTTTCAGTTAATGTCAGTAGGCTGCTCTTTCATGAGCTAAAGGGATAAAATACTGAGACATATATAAATAATGATATAAGATAACTGGATATGTTTTTTACACCAGCTAGAAATGTTTTCCCAAAAGAAACGGAAATACTGGCTAGTTACCCCTAAAAGTCCTTCCAAAAACTACCCTCCCTAATCTCCAGTTTTCCAGTTTAACGTAATAACATAAACAAACTCGCCAATATGCACCAATAATAATAACAGTTTTTGACAAATTGAAAAAAAAAAATTTAATAAGCAAAACCAATAAGTATTTAAAAGCTTTTCATCCTTTTCAAAAATAACATATCTTGAAAGATCGTTTCTTTTTCTTGTTTTAATATTTATTTTCTGTTACAAGTATGACACTAAAGAATTGCAGGAAATTTATTATCCTCTTCACTACAGTAATTTAATTTGACTCTATCCGATGGATCTGCACTTAATTATGACCTCAATCTATACAGGGGCGGGAACACTATTTATCACTTCCCTCCGCTCTCTGAGAGGAACTGATTCATCTCAAGAGGATGATATTTATTTTTCTTTTTTCTTCTTTCGCATTTATCTCTTAACATCTCTTTTTTTTTCTCTCCCGTAAGAAATATCTTTGACGTCATTTTTGAAGTTTTGAAGTCTTTCCTTAAAAGCATCGCGCTGAAATTTTATTAAAAGTCTTTTGAGACACCAGAGTGTCAAAGTTTCGAGGTTTTTACCATCGGCCTGTCCTTCTGATTCAAGTATTCATATTACACGTGCTTTTTTTTGTGTTTTGTGTTCAGGTCTGTTTATTATAAATATTTCATGTGCGGGGAAAATAGATATGCGAAAAGATTTATATTATTTCCGACAAAAATTTGTTTTGAATGAAAATGTAAGCTTGAATTTCATAACAGGATTTAATTTTTTTTCACTAAAATGTATATAGTGTAAAAATAGGATAGTATACATGTAAGAAGACATTTTTTTATTATTTTTATACATAGTACTTAATTACCGATTTTTATGCACGATTACTTTTAATTTCCTATTTAGTCCAATAAATGTTTTTATTTCACATTTTTTAAATTCACAAAGTTTTTTCATTGAATTTATAATTGGAGATTTTTAAATACACAAATGTACTCAATGAATTTATATGTGGAGATTTTTGAAATTAATGCCGGTAATCTGCTCATTTACGAGTTAACAGGACACAATAACCAGACATATAAGAATAATCAGATAAGATAACGGGATATTTTTTTAAGCCTGCTGAAATTTTTTCCCAAAAGCAACGGAAATACTGGATAGTTACTCCTAAAAGTTCTTCCAGAAACTATCCTCTACTAATCTCCTGTCTGCGAGTTTATTCAGTTTAAAAAAATCA
The DNA here is from genome assembly GCA_021605095.1 of Caerostris extrusa. NCBI lineage: Eukaryota > Metazoa > Arthropoda > Arachnida > Araneae > Araneidae > Caerostris > Caerostris extrusa. Next base: position 42,383 of record BPLR01002492.1, read on the forward strand.
TAATTAGGCTTAAAAATGTGCACCAACAATAATAAGATTCTTTGACAACTTGAAAGAAGATTTTAATAAGCAAAACCAATAATTACTTAAAAGCTTTTCATCCTTTCCGAAAATAACACATCTTGAAGGTTCCCTTCTTTTACTTTTTCTTAATATTTATTTTCTGTTACAAGTATGACACTAAAGGATCGCAGGAAATTCATTATCTTCTTCGCTACAGTAATCTAATTTGACTCTATCCGATGGATCTGCACTTAATAATCACCTCAATATGTACAGGGTCGGGAACACTATTTATCACTTTCCTCAGCTCTCTGAGTGGAACTGATTCATCTCAAGAGAATGATAACTTTTTTTTTTTTTTTTTCTTCTTCTTTCGCATTTATCTCTTAACATCTCGTCTTTTTTATCTCCCGTAAGAAATATCTTTAACGTCATTTTTGAAGTTTGAAGTCTTTCCTTAAAAGCATGGAGCTGAATTTTATTAAAAGCCTTCTGAGACCCCAGAGTGTCAAAAGTTTCGAGCTTTGTTTATCATCGTCCTGTCCTTCTGATTCCAATAAAGTGTTCATATTGCATGTGATTTCTTCTTTTTATGGTATGTTTATTATAAATATTTCATGTGCGAGAAAATAGATATGCTAAAAGATTTATATTCTTTCCGTCAAAAATTTGGTTTGAATGAAAATGTAAGTTTGAATTTCATATTGGGAATTAAATTTTTTTGACTAAAGTGTATATACATCAATTTATGTAAATATATTCTCTTTTATTATTTTATATATAGTAAAAAATTGCTGATTTTTTTTTGTACACGATTACTTTTAATTTCCTATTTAGTCCAATAAATGTCATAATTTGACACTTTTTAAATTCACATATTTAGGAGATTCTTATTTTCAGAAATGTTTTCATTGAATTTATATTTTGTGATTTTTAAATTCACGAATGTTCTGAACAAATTCATGTTTGGGGATTTTTATTTTCAGAAATGCTTTCAATGAATTTATATTTGGAAATTGTTAAATTCACAAATATTGTCAATAAATTCTTATTTGGAGATTTTTATATTCATAAATCTTTGCAATTAATTTATATTGGTACTTTTTAAATTCTCAAATGTTGTCATTTAATTAAAAATTTGGAGAATTTTAAATTCACAAATGAATTTATATTTGGTGATTTTTAAATTCACAATTGTATTCAATGAATTTATACTTAGAGTTCTTTGAATTCATATATGTTTTCAATAAATATTTGTGTTTGACAATTTTTAATTTCCCAAATGTTTTTATTGATTGCTAATATTTTGCAACATTTAATTTCAAAAATGTTCTCATTGATTTGGCAATTTTTAAATACACAAAAATTTTCAATGTCTGTAAATTTAGAGATTTTTAAATTCGCAAATGTACTCAATGAATATCTGCATTTGACACTTTTTATTCACAAATGTTTTCAGTAAATGTTTACATTTGACGCTTTTTAAATACACAAAATATTCTTGGTGGATTATCTTAATTATCGCTTTTACTTTTTGATAACTTTATGTTTCATACTTCTAGTTATATCTGAGAAGTATAAAAGAATTTCAGTAACAAATTTGAAAAAAAAAATTAGGTAATACATATATATATTTTTCCTCAAAGTTCTGTTTCAATGCAATTTCTGACTTAAAAGAGACGTATAATTTTTCTCTCGAATTCCGCTCTTAAAAGCATTTTTTTGTATAAATTATTTATAAAATTCAATTAACTTAGAACGTTGTTCTCTGTTTATTTTGCTCACTTGACAAAAGAAAATGTATGAAAAGAAATCACGTTAATGATTTAATGATTAAAAAAATGTTTAAATTTAAAGTGAATTCCCAACAAATTATACTTTTTAAATAGTTAAAATTTCTTTTAAAATCAGATAATTAACTATATTTTGGTTCTCCTTAGATGTATTTTAAATATAATGTACAGTTCTTTATTGAAATTTACAAATTTTTATGAAGTTAAGATCATTAAGAGTTTTTGCAAATGTTACGCACTTGGAAGTGATTATTCAGTTATTTTCGAAATATATTATAGTGTCGTTATTATATTGAATAGTTATTCTTGCAGGGAAACCTAAAAATATGTGGCAAATTCTTATGTTTTAGGCATAACAATACTCACAAGGAAAAGAAAAAGTATTGATTTCTGGGATTGCAAACGCAATCTATCCATCAGAAAAGTAACTAGCGTACCAAATTCGTAGAATAACAAATCAATATGAATGCCAATAAGATTCTTGCAACTAACCATAAGTTCATATTAAAGTAACAGTAGCATTCCTATATATAGTATATAGTATATATATATATATATATATATATATATATATATTTGAATTGCATTTAAACTTTAAATTATCTTCTTTAATTAATACATAGTATTTTATAACTTTTGCATATAAATTTGTTAGTAAACACAATCTGTCTCTTTGAAATGCGTCTGACGTACTTAATTCGTAGAATAAACAAACAATATATCTATTACAATAATAACGATCTATAAAAACACAACACAAATGAACGCAATCTATTCTTATCTATTCTTCAGAAATACAACTAGCGTATCTAATTTGTAGAATAACAAATCAATATGTATGACAATAAAATACTGTAACTAAAAATTATTTCTGACTACAGTAGCAATGGCATTCATATATAGGTTATTTAGTTGCATTCAAACCTTAAAATAACATCTTGAATTAATACACAGCACTTTATAAAACAGATAACTTTTCCATATAAATTTATAAGCAAACGCAATCTCCTTAAAAATGAAACCCTCGATTCGGATTCATAGAATATCACATCAATATGTATGGTAATAAGAATGTCTGAAATATAGATTATGCTAGATTTTTGTAATTGTAGCATTCCTATGTATGTTACAAAATTACATTCAAGCTTTTAAGCATTTTATTGAACTAATTCACAGAATTTCATAAAACAGAAATGTCCTTTATTTTTTATAAAACAAAACACAATCAGAAATGAAACAAGAATATCCATTCGTATAAAAACAAATCACATAAATGCCCCAGTTTTTATATTCCATCTGCCTTCATACAAATTTAAAGATAATACAAGGTATGATAATGTCCACAGAAGCAGAAAAGACAGACAACAAACATTGCAAATGAATTCGCATGGAATGATTCTTCCATCTCTCTCATCTTCGTTCCCCTGATGCTCATAATAAACCATCTCTCTCAAAGAAGAAAGTGAGTCTTCCAGTAGAGGAAGAGAATCGGTCGGAAATCAGAGAAAATTTGCTCCGTCTTTTCTCATCGGGCACTTTCAATCCTGACACCCTTTTGCGAATGCCATGTTCATCCGTCCCATCTCATTCTTCTACAAGAAGAAGAAGAAAGAAAGAGTGTTTCCTATTCTTTATACAGTCGTCTTAAAGATCCATCAATGCAAACATATTTCAATCATATTTTGTTGCGAGGAAAATTGAAAGCGATTTCTATTTGGCGTAAATTGTTTTCTTCATCGTCTCAATGCGTTTTCTGAATGATTCGCAATTTTGAATTCCTTTATTGTGATACTTGAAGAAGAGTCAGATGAAAAATTATTATTATTATTTTTTTTAACACGAAACGATATTTTTGACACAAAACATATAAAATTCTTAATAATTTCCATAATGCCACGTCCTCTATTGTTAATGTATCGAGAGTTATTTTTATTAATTTATTTTCTTTATTTGTTTTATATTTTCCTACTTACAGTGCCCCTTTTAAATTTATATTTCGTTTGTTTATATATTTTATCGTTTATTTTTATTTGCTTTATATATTTACTGTTGTCCTTTATACGTCTATATCGTTTGATTTTATTAGTTTTATATCTTTATATTTAAGGCTTAGTATGTTTATATTTATATATTGTTTGTTTATACATTTATAATCGTTTGATTTTATATTTTATAATTAATGAACTTTTTTATTTACTTTATATCTTCCCGTTTACGGTGCTCTTTTATACTTATATATCTTTTTTTTTTTTTTACGTATTTCATCGCTTATTTTTATATGTTTTACATTTAGTATTTAAAATATTTATATTTATATATCATTTGTTTACACATTTATAATCGTTTGTTTTTGTGTTTTATAATTAATTTTTTTTTTTAATTTGTTTTTTATTTTCATATTTTCGGTGCTCCTTTGTACTTATATATCGTTTGTTTATATATTTATCTATCAATATATCCCTCTGAAATGCATACCTAATTTATAGAATAACAAATTAATATGTATAACAATAAGAATGTAGGAACTAAAGATTATTTCAGATTACAGTAAGAATCGCATTTCTATATATGATACTGAATTGCATTCTAACCTTAACATAACATCTTGACATAAGCATATAACACAGGACTTTATAAAACAGAAAACTTTTGCATACAAATTAATAAGTATACACGACCTTTTCTTCAGACTTGAAACTAACGTACCTAATTCGTAGAAAAACAAATCAATATGGATGATAATAAGATTGTCGAAAATGATTATTTTGGACTACTGTGATTGTGGCATTCTTATAATATATGTTACATAATGACATTCAAACTTATAAATATTTTCTTGAACTAATTCACAGACTTTCATAAAACAGACATGACCTATGTTTTTCATCAATAAAACACAATCAGAAATGAAGCCAGAATATCCAATTCATATAAAAACAAATGGCATAAAAGATCCACTTTTCCGATTCCATCTACCGGAAAATGCTTCATAAAAATTTAAAGATAATACAGGGAAGGATAATGTGCACAGAAGCGGAAGAGACAGATAACAAACATAACAAATGAATTCGCATGGAATGATTCTTCCATCTCTCTCATCTTCATTCTCTGATGTTCATCATAAACCTTCTCTCGCAAGAGAAGAAAGCGAGTCATCCAGCGCAGTAGGAGAATCAGTCGAAAATCAGAGAAAATTTGCTGCGTCGTTTCTCATCGGGCACTTTCAATCCTGACACCCTTTTGCGAATGTCATGTTCATCCGTCCCATCTCATTCTTCTACAAGAAGAAAAAGAAAGAAAGAGTATTTCCTATTCTTTATGCAGCCGTCTTAAAGAACAATGAATGCAAAAATATCTCAATCATATTTTGTTGCGAGGAAAAATTTTGTACTGAAGGTAGATTTTTTTGTCGTTTTTAGACCGAAAGCGATCGCTGTTTGCCGTCAATTGTTTTCTTCATCGTCTCAATGCGTTTTCTGAATGATTCGCAATTTTGAATTTCTTTATTGGGATTTTTGAAGAAGAGTCCCATGACAGAAGATTTTTTTAACGCAAAAAAAGATTTTTTTTTGTGACATAACTTACAAAAATTCTTAGTAATTTCCATAATGCCACGTTTTTTTATTGTGAGTGCTATTCTTTATGAATTTGAAATTTTTTTATTTGTTTTAAAATTTTATATTTACTGTGCGTCTTTTATATTTATATAATATTACTTTATATATTTTAATCATTTTTATTTGTTTATATTTTCTTATATACGGGGCTGTTTATATATTTCATTGTTTGTTTTTATTTGTTTTACATTTAGGATTTAATGTATTTATATTTATATAAATGTTTACACATTTATAATCGTTTGTTTTTGTGTTTTAAAATTAATTTATCTTTTTTTAATTTGTTTTATATTTTTATGTTTACGGTGATCCTTTTATATTTATATATCATTTCTTTATATATTTTCAGCGCTAATTTTTATTTGCTTTTATATTTTCATATTTACGGTGTATCTTTATGCTTATATATTATTTGTTTACGTACTTATCTCTCAGTCTATCCTCAGAAAAGCAACTAGCGTACCTAATTCGTAGAATAACAAATCAATATGTATGATAATAAGAATATTGAAACTAAAAAGAATATTTCAGATTACATAAAGAATCGCATTCCTATATATGATATTGAATTGTATTCAAACCTTAAAATAACATCTTGAATTAATACACGGCACTTTATGAAACAGAAACCTAGTGCATACAAATTTATAAGTTAACGCAATCAGACTTGAAACTGATAAGTTAACTTCAAACCTGAAATTAACTTATTCGTTGAAAAACAAATCAATATGCATAATAATTAGAACGTCGAAAATGATTATTTCGGACTACAGTAATCATGGAATTCTTATATATAGTATGTCACATAATGACATTCAAATTTTTAAATACTTTCTTGAACTAATTCATAGAATTTCATAAGCCAGAAATGGCCTATGTTTTTCATAAAACAAAACACAATCAGAAATGAAGCCAGAATATCCAATTCATATAAAAACAAATGGCATAAATGCTCCTGTTTTCTGATTCCATCTACCGGAAAATGCTTCATAGAAATTTAAAGATAATAACAGGGAATGGTAATGCACACAGAAGCGGAAAAGACAGATAACAAACATAACAAATGAATTCGCATGGAATGATTCTTCCATCTCTCTCATCTTCGTTCTCTGATGCTCGTAATGAACCGTCTCTCGCAAGAGAAGAAAGCGAGTCATCCAGCATAGCATGAGAATCAGTCGGAAATCAAAGAAAATTTGCCCTTTCGTTTCTCATCCGGCACTTTCAGTCCTGACACCATTTTCCGAATGCCATGTTTATCCGTCCCATCTCATTCTTCTACGAGAAGAAGAAAAAGAGTGTTTCCTATTCTTTATCGACATGAATGCAAACATATTTCTATCCTATTTTGTTGCGAGGAGAAATTTTTGTAGTGGAGGTAGGATTTTTTTTTGTTGTCATCTTTAGAGTGAAAGCGATCGCTGTTTGCCGTAAATTGTTTTCTCCATCGTCTCAATGCGTTTTCTGAATGTTTCGCAATTTCGAATTTCTTTATTGTAATTTTTTAAGAGGAGTCAGATGACAGAAGATTTTTTTTTGTAGACAAAACGATTTTTTTAAGACGCAACCTACAAAATTCTTAGTAATTTCCATAATGCTAAGTTCTCTACTGTTAACATATCTATGGTTATTTTTTATTAATTTATATTTTTTATTTGTTTTAAATTTTTTTATTTACAGTACGTCTTTTATATTTATACATTGTTTGTTCACATATTTTTATCGTTTTTTTGTTTGTTTTATATTTTCATATTTACGGTGTTGTTTTATACTTATATAACCTTTTTTTTTTATATATTTCCTCGTTTGCTTTTATTTGTTTTACATTTAGGATTTAAAATATTTATATATCATTTGTTTATATATTTTTAGCGATTACTTTTATTTATTTGCTTTATATTTTCATATTTGCTGTGTTTCTCTAAACTTATATATCGTTTGTTTATATATTTATCTATCAATCTATTCCTGTGAAATGCAACCAGCGTACCTAATTTGTAGAATAACAAATAAATATATATGACAATAAGAATGTTGAAACTAAAGTTATTTCAGACAGTATCAGTGCCATTCCTATATAGGTTATTTAATTGCATTCAAAATCTAAAATAGCATCTTGAATTAATACACAGCAATTTATGAAACAAATAATTTTTACATATAAATTTATAAGTAAAAACAATCTATCCTTCAGACCTGAATATAACACACCTAATTCGTAGAAAAATAAATCAATATGTATATGACAAAAAGAATGTTGAATCTAAAGATTATTTAAGATTACATTAACAAGCATTTCTATATATATTATTGAATTGCATTTAAACCTTAAGATACTTTCATGAATTAATACACAGATCTTTATAAGATTGATAATTTTTAAATATAAATTTATAAGCAAACGCAATGTTTGCCACATAAATGTAACTATCGTATCTAATTCGTAGAATAACAAATCAATATGTATTAGCACGAGTTTGAAGAGAAACCAGAGCATAAATCAATATGCATGAATGTTAAAGCTAAAGATTATTTCAGAATACAGTAACAGTGGCATTCCTATATTATTTAAGTGCAGTCCAACATTTAAATAGCCTCTTAAATTAATACAAGTAATTTATAATGCAAGTATATATATATATATATATATATATATATACACACTCAAGAGCCAAAACATTATGACTACCCCTACATTTTGCAATGAATTCTCCTGGATGACGTGGAAGGCACGTGATCAGGTGGAAGTGGTATTTAACTGCTGCTGGAGAGTCTGAAGAATCATTCTTTCACTTACTTCTGTGGGTGATGGGAAAGGCTGCGGATCTAAGCGACTTTGATAGAGGGCAGATTGTAATGGCTCGAAGGCTCGGAACAAGTATTTCCGAAACTGCGCGACTCGTGGGTTGTTCGCGATCTACAGTTGTTAGTACTTATGCAAAGTGGATGAATGACGGTGAAGCCAGCAGTAGACGACGATGGTGTTGGACGTCCACACGCTATCAAAGAAAAGGTCGTCGGAGACTGTCTCGCATGGTGAAGCAAAACCGGAACCAGACAGTGGCTCAACTGACACCCCAATACAATGCAGGGCCAAGTAGAATAATATCGGAGCACAATGTTCAGCGGACAGTGTTGGATATGGGGCTACGCAGCAAAAGTCCCACTCGTGTGCCTTTGCTGACCAAGCGTCATCGCCAACTGCGCCTGCGCTGGGCGCGGGAACATCGTGACTGGTCCATGGATCAGTGGGAGAGAGTTGCCTGGTCAGATGAATCGCTGTTTGTCATTCATCACGCCGATGGCCGTGTCAGGTTACGGCGTCTTCCAGGCGAACAGTTGATCCCCCAATGCACATTAGGTCATACACAGGCCGGTGGTGGCGGTATTATGATTTGGGGGACGTTCTCCTGGGTGTCTCTGGGACCCGTGGTTGTGGTAGAGCAGACCATGAATGCTACAGGGTATCTGAACATCATTGCAGACCAGTTGCACCCTTACATGGCCTCTGTTTTCCAGCTGGAAATGGAATGTTCCAACAGGACAACGCCCCTTGTCACAAGACTAAATTGTGTTGGAGTGGTTCCAGGAACATGATGCTGAATTCCAGTTAATGTCCTGGCCGCCTAACTCACCGGATCGCAATCCGATAGAACACATTTTGCGATGTCCTGGGACGGCAGCTCAGAGTTCAAAGACCACCAATTCGCAATATCTCGGATTTGCGTGACCGTTGCTTAAACATCTGGTACAATCTGGACTTGTGGCATCCATGCCAAGGCGGGTTGAAGCTGTGTTGAGCGCCAAAGGTGGGCCAACTCGTTATTGACAGGTGGTCATAATGTTTTGCTCTTAAGTGTATATATATATAGGGCATATATATTATATAATACAAGAAATTATATTTATAACTTTTCCATATAAATTTTAAAATCAATTCAATCTATTCATCAGAAATGTAACAAGCGTACCAATTTCTTGGAAGAATAAATCAATATGCATGACAATAATAATGCGAAATTAAAGATTATTTCAGAGCAATATAAAAGTGGTATTCGTATATATGTTACATAATGGCATTCACTCTTTTAAATATTTTCTTGAACTAATTCACAGATTTTCATAAAACAGGCATGCCCTATATTTTTCATATAAAACACAATCATAAATGAAGCCAAAATATCCAATTCGTATAAAAACAAATGGCATAAAAGATCCACTTTTCCGATTCCATCTGCCGGAAAAATGCTTCATAAAAATTTAAAGATAATACAGGGAATGATAATGTACACAGAAGCAGAAAAGACAGAAAGCAAACATTGCAAATGAATTCGCATGGAATGATTCTTCCATCTCTCTTATCTTCGTTCCCTGATGCTCATAATAAACCGTATCTTGCAAAAGAAGAAAGTGAGTCATCCAGCATAGCAGGAGAGTCAGTCGGAAATCAAAGAAAATGTGCTCTGTCGTTTCTCTTCCGGCACTTTCAATCCTGACACCCTTTTCCGAATGCCATGTTCATCCATCCCAACTCTCATTCTTCTACAAGAAGAAGAAAGAAAGAGTGTTTCCTATTCTTTATGCAGCCGTCTTAAAGAACCATGAATGCAAACATATCTCAATCATATTTTGTTGCGAGGAAAATTTTTGCACTGAAGGTAAATATTTTTTTTTTTTTTTTTTTTTTTTTTTATGAGTGAAAGCGATCGCTATTTGCCGTAAATTGTTTTTTCATCGTCTCAATGCGTTTTCTGAATGATTCGCCATTTTGAATTTCTTTATTGTGATTTTTGATGAAGAGTCAGATGACAAAAGATATTTTTTTTTAATGCGAAACGATTTTTTTTTTTTGTGACATAACCTACAAGATTCTTATTAATTTGCATAATGCTAAGTTCTCTATTTTTATCGCTCTATAGCTATTCTTTATAAATTTATCTTTTTCATCTGTTTTAATATTTTAATATTTTACTATTTGCTCCTTTTATTATCGTTTGTTTATTTTTATTCTTTTTAAGTCTTTATATTTCGGTTTTAATGTGCTTAAATATCGTCTATTTTTACATTTATAATCTATTGTTTTTTTTGTTTTATAATTAATTAATCTTTTTTTATTTGTTTTATATTTTCATATTTAGGTGCTCTTTTTTATGTTTATATATCTTTTTTATATATTTTTTTGTTTGTTTTTATTTGTTTGATATATTTATATTTTAGATTTAATTTTATATTTAAATATCACTTGTTCATAAATTTATAATCGTTTGTTTTTATGCTTTATATTTAATTTTTTTAATTGGTTTATATTTTCATAATTAGTTGCCCTTTTATATTTGTATGTCGTGTGCATATTTTTTTATCGCTTGTTTTTATTTGCTTGATATTTTCATATTTATCATATTTTTTTATACTTGAATATCGTTTGTTTATATATTTTATTGTTCGTTATTATTTGTTTGATATCTTTATATTTCGGATGTAATGCGTTTTTAGTTTTTAAATTTTATATTATCATATTTATTGTTTACTGTTCTTTTATATATATATATATATATATTATTTAAATCAAGTTATATATTATATAATATAATTTTTTAAGGTAGACAAATAATGTAAGCGTAAGAGAATTATTCAAATATAAAAGAACGGTTTTGTAATTGACATAATAAACATCATGATAATTCTTTAATTTCTTACTAAACATAAATTTTTTGGGATATTATTCTCTTAACAAATAGCATAATTTGTCACATTGCAGGATAGGCACGTGTGAAATTATTTTTACTTATTTTCGTTATATAATTTTTCTCTTTATAATATCAGCAGCAGCATTATTATACTATGACACTATATATATTATTACACTATTTAGCAACATTATTATTAAAAAAAAAATTAATGTTTCATGATTTATCAAAAGTTTTCTTTTTACGTAGTTTTAAATCTTATATATTTGTAGGATGCTTTTTAGTTACAGTGTATTAATTTATATTTTACGAAAGCATTTTGGTTATAAAAGTAGACACTATAGTTTAAATTTCGATTCATAGCAATATAATTATGCACATCAATATAATCATGCAATAAACTACATCATAACACAGTCATACCAATCAATATGCAATATAACTTAACCAAACGAAATTTATTGTATTTTCATTAAGCATTAGAATTTATTGATGATATGAATATAGTTTTGTTTTATTATTTTAATATAGATTTGTTTTATTAATAATAGATTATACAAAATATCATTATTATATAATAATAATAGATTATACAAAATATCATTTTATATAATAATAATAGGTAATACAAAATATCAATTTCATATACACATCTATTTTTGAAATATTCCTCATTTCAGAAATCAATATATTGTAATCTATACATATTATTTATAATTTTTAGCATAAATGTACTTTCAGCATTTTCAACTTTATTTTATATTCCAAGTTATAAAATGTATAAGTCAATATTTATAGCATTAATATTGCAAAATTTACCGTTAAGTATATTAAAACATATAAATTATTTCAATTAAATATCTATATAATTTAATTCATCTATAAATATTAATTATTTACATTATATTAATAATATCATTTAAATAAAATATTTCATTGTTCAAAATACTTAAAAAGAGACATTTTATATTCCAATCTTAAGCATCATTTAAATGAAACAATTGTCCATTTATCCATATTTCATTGTTTGGAACTATTGTAGAATATGGAAAGCGCCCGACACAGTGGAATCCCACAATAGAGATCCCAGTACAATGACTAAATCTCCTCGCTGTATGAGTAATGGCCGAAATCTTCCTTTCAGTACAGCGCTATCGGCTTCCTTTATCTAAGGTTTCCTCTGCGAAGCTCTAGAGCACGCAATTACTCCGAGCAACGATGATCCAATCGGAAATCAGCATCTCTCTGGCGTCATCAATAAGGATTAATAGCGACGTCCGATTCAATTCCCTTAGTTGGGATCCTCGACATGCCGCCAGAGAACGCTTCCTGCCCAATCAGCGCTCTCGTCAGAGACGGCCCCGCAAATCACGCGAGGGAGCCCGGCCGGGACATTATGCAAAAGGAATTTTCCAATGAGTCCCATTCTTGGCGGAGATCTTGCGTGGAGGAACAATGCGAGTGCTTTAACGTTCGAGGCCACGCCATTCAGAATTCGGCCTGTGGGATGTCTTTATCAAAACGTGCGTTCGTGCTTTTGAGGCATGCAGTTCCCGGATTGCATGCATCCCTTTTTCGAGTTCTGAAACTGCCTGTATCGCCCGTATCTATACATTCCCGGATCTGCCATCTCTCATGCATTAAAAGGGTGTTTCCGGGTAAACAGGTTGTTCTGGAGATTAAGGGACGGACTAATGGTCTTGTCTCCCACTCATCAAAACTGTTTAGCATACTATAATTTTGTGCTGGTAATAGTTGAAAGGGAACAATTGCGAGTAAATATATTTAATGGATTTCATGAATTTTAAACGATTGCGAATCTCGATATCAAATAAATATAAATATTTTCGAAAATTAATCTTCATTCGCCTAATTAAATTCGTCTTATTTATTTATGATAACATAGATACGAATTTGATCGCTGTACTTTAAAATGAAAAGATTCCGTTAATGTATTATCAAATAAAGGTAATTTAAAAGTTATAGATTAGCATCATCTTTTGCGATTTAATTTACCCGGTTTATGAGGGCTGGCTTATTTATTATTTAAATTACAAGGCCGGATTATTTATTATTATTCTTATTTTCCACATATAGTTGTTTTTTTGTTCCAGTGCAGTTGACAATACAGAGATAGTTAATCTTTATGCCATAAACAAGGTCTGCACTGCTGTTACTCATTTAACACCACCAGGGGCATGTGTAGCTTGAAGATATTCTACAGGCGCGAGTAAGATATCCCCCATAAGGCTCTACGATTCTATTACATCGGGACCTACGTTTAATGTGGATTCCAAACCACTACAAACATCCATGGCACAGCTGCGTCTCGAACCCCAAACCTGCGGCACCAAGCGCCAGAGCAATGTACTTTTGAGCTTAGAATATTTAATTTTAAGTATAAGTCAATATTTATAACATTTACGTTTCATAAATAACCATAAATATATTAAAACAGATGGGGCCTCACTGGCCGAGTGACTAGCGCTCAGGTGCTCGGTACCACAGGTTTTTGGGTTCGAGCCCCCGGCGGTGCATTAGATGTTGTAGGGGTTCGGAATCCACTTTAAACAGTAGGTCCCGGTCTAATAAGATCGTAGAGTGTTCTGGAACATTGTTATTCCGCGTCCGTAGCTTATCTTTAAGTTACACGTGCCCTAGGTAATGCAAAGTAAGTAACGTCTGTGCAGCTCTTGCCTTAAGGCATCCATGAACAAAGCTGCCTTTGTGTTTGCCAGCTGCATTAGAAAGAAAAATATTAAAGCAGATATAAATTATTTGCAAAATATATATATCAGTTAATGCATTTTATAAAATATGATTATTTACATTATATTGTTAATATCATTTAAATAAATATATTTCATTGTTAAACAATATTTAAAAGAGACATTTCATATTCCAATGTTAAACATCCTTAAATGAAACAATTGTCCTATATTTCATTGTTTGGACCTATTGGAGAATACGGAAAGCGCCCGACACAGTGGAAACCCACAATAGAGATCCCAGTACAATGACTAAATCTTGTTGTATGAGTAACAGCCGAAATCTTCCTTTCAGGACAACACTATCGGCTTCCTTTATCTAAAGTTTCCTCTGCAGCTTTCGAAGCGCTAGGGCACGCAATTACTCCGAGCAACGATGATCCAATCGGAAATCAGCATCTCTCTGGCGTCATCAATAAGGATTAATAGCGACGTCCCCATTCAATTCGCTTAATTCAGATCCCCGACATACCGCTCGGGAGAGAACGCTTCGTGCCCAATCAGCGCTCGTCAGAGATGAACACGCAAATCACGCGAGCCCTACCGGACATTATGCAAAAGGAATTTTCCAATGAGTCCCATTCTTGGTGGAGATCTTGCGTGGAGGAACAATGCGAATGCTTCAACGTTTGAGGCCGCGCCATTCAGGATTCGGCCTGTCGGATGATCTTTATCAAAACGTGCGTTCGTGCTTTTGAGGCATACTGTTCCCGGATTGCATGCATCCCGTTTTCGAGTTCTGAAACTGGAGAAAGAGTCATTCCCGGATCTGCCATCTCTCCTGCATTGAAGGAGATGTGTTTCGGGAAAAGGTTATTCTGGAGATTAAGGGACGGACTAATGGTCTTGTCTCCCACTCATCAAAACTGTTTAGCATTTTGTGCCGTTAATAATCGAAAGGAACAATTACAAGTAAATATATTTTATGGATTTAATGAATTTTAAACGATCGCGAATCTCAATATCAAATAAATAACTATAAATATTCTTCGAAAATTAATATTTATCTGGGTACTTAAACACGTCTTATTAAATAAATAAGACATATTTAAGTACCCAGATAAATTATACGAATTTGATCGCAGTTTTTTGAATGAAAAGATTTCATTAATGTACTCCGAATTAATGATAATTTAAAATTATAGGTCGGAATGATCTTTATAGATTTAATTTACTAGGGTCTGGTTGGCTTAATTATTATTATTATTCTAATTTTCATTATAGTAATAGACCACATTTTGATCATTTACGACTACTTGAAAACACATTGAATAACGATTTGGCAGTATAATTAATTTCCATTTTCAATTTTGTCATTGCTGTTGTTTTCCTACTGTAAAGTGGTGGGCTATTTGCCTTTTAACTCGAGAGAATCATTTTCTCCCATTTTGCATTACTTGGTTTAATTTACTGAACACCAATTGACGCATCCTGTGTAAAGTTTAATCTGCTATAAATTTTCTACTGTAGTGCGGGTTGAGCAACCAGATTGTAACAGTGTGTGGTTGGGTTGAAATATTTGAGGCACAATTTTAACAATTAACAGTTTTATTGACACATGCACAAACACCACACACATACAATTAGAGACATACAATGTATAACACATTTAAAGACAGATAATTATAAGGTTCGTGAAAGGATTCACATCTAAGCCGGAAAACTCGAAACTCGGCTCCGCACAGGGTGCGTGAAAGCACTTTCCTCTCCGGGTGAGCGTCTGTACGCCAAATACTGTCTGTGCGCTAAATATATTTTCTCTCAGGATAAGAGACTATAATCTAAACCTTTCTCAGCGGCAGCGCAGGTAACGCTGTACTTCCTCTTGGGTGAGAGTCTCGAGGCCGACTGACCATTACTCCTGAATGCCACAAGTTCGCTCTTTGATAGTGTGTAGGAGGAAACATTGTTCCAAGTTCAATTCAAGTTCACTACATATATAAAAAACTTTTATTTATAAAAAGCACCAACGTTTAAAACATATATTCTCATTATGATATGTAAATAAAGATATCGTGAGAAACGTAGTAGTAAAAAAAAATATATTATTAATGTTAAATAAAATAAAAAATAAATAAATGGAACACATTAATTTCATGTAAAACAATAAAAAAAAATTCAGAAAATGTGCTTTTTTTTTTTATTGTTCTACTTTATATCCTACGTTACAAAACTAATGTTCTTTAATAAATATCCGGTCGTATTTGAATCTAGTATCAAACAAAAATACTGCACTAATGTTTATATTTTTTAATACAAATTAAATATTTGAAACATATTAAGAAAAATTTAATTATTTAAGGAAAATTTGAAAATAAATAAATTTTAATTTTAATAATTGAGATGAATTTTTATTTACATTAGTAGAAAATTTGAAAAATTTCGAATAGAATTTTGAATGAAGTTTCTATTAAAGGAATTTTGATTTCTCTCATAATTCCTTCAATTATATTGAAGGAATTATGAGAAAATTTTAATCAAGGTATATTTAAAATTAATTAAATTAAATTAATTATTTATTTAAATTAACAATTATTATTTTAATTATCGATACCAAAACGTTTCCGTGAAGAATTAGAAGTAGAAAATAAAAATTCAATTTTGAATGTTTAGTAATGTACGTTTTTATTTGTATAACTTGCGCAGAAGTATACTTCCTTTAAGCAACAAAATAATTTTAAAAAATTAATTTAATCTGCTGGACTGATGTGAATTTAGGACATTTATGAAACATTTTCAATCTTAAAGTATGTTTTTCAAAACACTAGTTCTCCATAACATCCAAAATTTAAAATGTTTTATACATTATTTAAAATACATGTGGTTTCTTTTATAAATAAATAAATAAAAGAAATAAGTGTCGTGGTTTTGGAATGAGTGTTTTTGAAAAAATATTTCTGTAGTTCCAGAAAGGAAAGTAATATTTAAAAAAAAGGCATAAAAAAAAATTGAATAGAGCACAAATATCCCTTTCCGTCATTTTCAAATACGGGAAACTGAAAAATTTGAAAGTAGTATTCGCTTTTCAAAGCTATGCAACTTGATATATTCAGCGGAAAATATGGTTCTGACATGCTGTAGGAAAAATAATATAATCCCTTAGGGAAAAAATTATGTTCGTATATTACTTTAAAATATTAACGGGTAAATAAACAAGATTACAATTTTTTTAAATAACCAAAATATTCAAATTTTAGTTTTTTGTTTGTAAAAGTAGAAATTGACTTGAAATTTTTAATATTAAAATACATTATTTTAAAAATATATTTAGATTTTTTTGTTTCCTTTTTTCGATTGAATTTTTTATCGATTGAATATTTGCAAGTGAAGTTTCGTGTTTTTTCAATGTTTTTATGAAAGAAAAGTAGTTATTTGCAGAAAAATGGAGGCTGATTGTTTACTTTTCAGCATCTGTCATTTTTTTACATCTAATTGCCATAAATGTGTTTTATTCAACTACACATCCGCCATTTGGGGCTTTATATTTTTTTACATCTAATTATCATAAATAAAATAATCTTTTAGTAACTACACATCTACGTTTTTAGTCATCTATTTTTACATATTATGTCTTTTAAACGAATACCAAGCTTCATTTTTAGACATTTATATTTTTACAATTAATTTTTTTACACAAATATATTTTAAGTATCTCTTATTTATATTTTTCAGCCTCTATGTTCTTTTACATCTAATTACCATAAACGTGTTTTTATGTATATACACTTTTAAGCTTATATATTTTTTACATTTAATTTCCATAAATAAAATGTGTTTTTAGCATTTAATTATCTACATTTTTTAAGCATCAATTTTTTACATATAATCATCATACATAACATGTCTGTTAAGAATCACATTTTTAAATACGTATATTTTTTTACATCTAATTAAAACAAATGTGTTTTATACATCTACATTTTTTAAATATAATGTTTTTTACATCTAATCACCATAAATAAAATGTGTTTTATACATCAACACATAAACACTTTTTAAATTTCTACATTTTGTTACATCTAGTTATCATAAATAAAATGTGTTTTTAACATCTACACATCTACGTTTTTTAGCAATTTTCATACATATAAGATATTTTATGTATGAAAAGCATCTACATTTTTAAGGATTTATATTTTTGTACATCTAATTACCTGACACAAATGTTTTGCGCATCTGCAAATCTACATTTTTTCAGCATCTACGTTTTTTTTTTAATATCTAATTACCATACATAAATTGTGTTTCAAATTATTCCTTAAACAAGAATATAATATGTAATATCGATATCCAAAAATTATTTTTAGTTTATATATGTCTACAATTTTGAAATCTATATTTTTTTACACATAATTTATATACAAAAAATGTGTTTTAAGCATATATATATTCAAACAATTCTCTTTTTTTATTTATTTTACTACACATAAATAAAATACAATACGATGCTGCTATAACACCATTTGAAGACAAGATTTATTTATACCTGTGTTAAAAAAATAAACAGTGTTAATACGAACGCAATGATATAAATAAAAAAAGTTATTGAATTAGTATTGCAAAATAATTAAAATATTATCAAATGTTACAGTTAAAAACAAGAATATTAAATGATTAAATAAATAGCAGGAAATTAAAAATATTGTGCTGAATATTATTGTACTTATACTTTTGCAGTTAGATTTCATTTTCATATTAAGATTTTTTTTTTTTCTTGATATTTTTTAATGGTATGGTATTTAAGACTGATACTTATGCAGTCTTTTAAACTCTTATCCGCATAATCTAATTAAAGATACAGTAACAATTGATTGAAATCAAAATATCGTAAAGTAGTTAAATGGAACACATTACTACATCAACAGAACATAATTGAAATAAGTTAACAAATTAATTAATAACATAATTTAAATAAGTAATCGCTTTGAGGCAGCTACTGTGTTAATGTTGGGATTGGTTTTTTTTTTTTAAATTTTTGAATGGTAGTATACAGTCGATACGATACTTTACAATTTTTTAAACCCTTATCCTCATAATCTAATTAAAGATAGAGTAATAATTAATAGGAATCAAAATATCATAAAGTAGTTAGCCTATCATAAGTTAGGTATCGCAAAGTAGTTAAATAGAGCACACTTTACTACATTAATTGCCACATTAACACAACATAATTGAAATAATATAACGTAACACTTAGCTTTTGAGATAGTGAAATGTTTCATTATAAAAATTATTTATGTTTACTTATTACTTATTTTTTTTTTATTTATAATTTATATTATTTATTATTTATATTATTGTTTTTATACTCACCAAGTATAAAAAAAAAATTGTAAAATGTGAATTTTATTGAACGTAACGTAATTTTAAAAAAGAAGAAAAGAAAAGGAAAACCATAAAAATCATCACAAATAAGATCAGCAGCAGATATAAAAGAACAGCATAAATTTTGTTGGCATGGCTGCTGGATATTACTGTCTTCCTGTTTATTTAGTGCAGGTGACATATTGCATTGTTAAATTTATCAGTTTATTTATTCTCTTCAATTTATGACTAAGTAAAACTGTCTAATCCATTACAAAGGGAACGTAGTTAAAACTCATATTTGTATACATACTAAAAGTAAATATATATATACTATATATTCAATCATTTTTTAGAGACATTATATGTATCAACATTACTTTGAACAATGTTTTAGCGAAGTTGTTTCGTATATTGTATTGCATTTATATATTATTTTATTAAAGTAATATGTATAAATATTTTGTTGTATGTTGAATCAAATGAAGAAACATCGTTTTATGATGGATTCCTAATTTGTTAACAGCTTTATTAAGGAAAAAGTTACTTAAGTCAATGTCACCTAGCAACATATAAATAATCAAGTTAATTTGAAAAATTAAAAACTGTATGAAAATGTTTAATAATGTTTTTGATTTATTTTTTTTTATAATGACAATTAGCAGATTTATCAATTTCTCAATTCAAGAAAAATAACTAATTTAATAACTCATAAAATAGTCCATAGCCTCATAAAATAATAACTCATTTCTGCATCTATTCATATAAATGATATAGCAGAATTTTTTTCTATCTTTAAGTGTTATCATTCTATTATCGTTTCCATCTTATCTTATATATAATATTTTAGTGTTTTCAGATTATTTGTCTTCTCATTATCAAACAAAACAAGTAATAAAAAAAAAAAAAAAAATTTAGGTCAATTCCTACTTTTTTTCACTCTATTGCAGAAAATCCTTTATAAATAATTTCCATTTCTTTTTTTTTTTAAGTTTATCTGGCGTCATCTATTGGTAGATATATGCAACTTAAATCCAAAATTAATTAATTAAATTTAATGAATGAAATAATATTTGAAAAAACTGTATTAACATCAGTGCCATCCACAAGAAGTTCAAAAATGTATTTGAACTCGAGTGGATGGATAAAAAGTATTTTATGAACGATTGAAAATTTGAACAAGATATATATAGGGAGAGTGTGAGCTAATAGAAGGAATTGAATTAGTGCACCAGAGGTTGGGTTAAAATATCTTACTCCTGTAAAACTCTTGGAAAATTCTCATACTGGTTCTTCAGAACAATATGAAAATCAGCTGTACAAATTTTCATAAATATACAGTTAAAAGAATTTCATTTACACCTTTTCAAAAATTGAAATATGTACAAAACAAATCAAGGCTTCAGAAAATATATTTTGAAATAGTCACTATTAGGTGTTTCAGCAATCTACCATTAGACAGACGGTCTTGGTCCGCCATGGGGCTGATACGCCAATAAAAAAAAAGAAGATGCTTTAGATATTATCATTAACTATAACAAACTTATTTAATCTCCGCCCATTGCAATTTCGAAATAAAGGCATTTCAGAAAAATATTTTTGAAATATTTTGAAGAAAAAGCAAAATACTATATTTTATCGAAATTTCAATTTCTTGTGTAATCGGATACCATTTGAAAAATTTTATATCTAGAATGTTCACAAGCTTTTCAACAGACAATGTGATGCTTCATATTTCATTAAATAATGTTTATTCAAATAATGTTCTGTAAAAATATCTTGCAGTTGAAAATACATTTTTCCAATTCTAACATATGGTTTATTTAATTGCCATTAAAATTAAGGTTAACCGAAGGTTTAATTTTTTAATTGCCATTAAGATTTGTATCAAACAAGCATCCATTAGACGAGGTACGATTACTTTATTCACATGAAGACAAAAGACCTATGACTTCCAGCAGCGCAATTTTTATACGATCCCCCAATAAATTCCTCTCTATTTTCTTTGGGAGCGTACCTCTCTGTTAATGTATGCCCCTAACCCATGTCAAACTGAGCAAACCTTCTCCCCAGAAAGCCAAAGACCAATAAAACTTCTCTTGACCCTCCGCAGACAGTCAACAGAAGGAGCCATGTCACTCGCCAGTTTCCATTTAAATTCGAAATAAAACACCCTCTGATCAGACTTCATATTCATGAATGGGGGTGGGGTGGCGGACAACCCCAGCGGAGAAACCGAATAAAATTTTAAATCGTTCTCTCCATCCGCAAACACACAATGTACATAGACCAAAAGGAATAGAGGGGAAAAAATGGGTTTAAAATAGATTTAGGGGGTGAGGTTTTAGCAATATTTTTTTTTACTTCTTATGTTATCACGTCTTGCGTTTTGATCTATTTTACATTGAAGTATTTTATTCTTTTTACTTTTTTTTTTTTTTTTTTTGCTGTAAAAAAGAAATGCATAAAGAGTGGGAAACTGAAACAAGATTTCATCCGTTATGCAGAGCACCTTTGCTATTGAATCTTTCAATAAGATGAGGTTGTCAGTTAGGTGCTGGGGCAGTGGGGTGAGGGGTTTTTGCTCATTGAAATTCAGGTGCGGTTTCGTGCAGGGGGTTTGAACAATCCGCTTACTTTATGTAGCAGAATGCATCGATCTAATGAAATTAAATCTTGCAGTCACGGTCGATTGGGCAAGGACAATGGAGAAGTGTGCTTCAGATAACATTTGTTAGAGTGAAATAATATTTGTCAGAAAAGTGTCGTTGCTTTCCTTCTTCATCAATTTATTGCACAAATTTTTTTTTTTTTTTTCCGATATATTTATTCCTTTTTTGTTTTTTTTAATTTTAGGATTTTAAAAACATCAGAATTCTTATTTTCCAGCTTTTTTTCACATGGAATGTAATCTTGTATTACATATTTAGAAAGCATGCCATAACATTTTAAAAAAAAAGTAAATTTATTAGATTAATCATGTTAGAAAGCAAAAAGTGTGATAATATTTGTTATTATTATTTTTCGACAATATCATAAATGTTAAACAATTTGTAGAAAGTTGTTTTGCTTTACTAATATGAGTTGAAAACACTAACTATAACAAGTTCAGCGTCATCAAGAGTGGTGCACAGTTCCTCGAAAGGCCACTGCTATTAGAAAAGAATACCATCTATAGCAGCTTTTGAATATTTTTACTCCTTCTATCTATTTGATAGAAGGGGTAAAATTCTAAATTTCTCGCTTACGGATTTATACATTAACAAATAAAGTTGTGATTAGCATTATAAAGGAGAAAATGAGCTAGAGACGGAGTGCACTTCTAGCACGTCATTATTGCTATACGAAAGATAAATTTTTTATAGGAGCAATTTTCCCCCTAGGAGTCATCATTTGAGTAGCATAATTGTTACTTTTTTACGACTGAATATCGTATGAGCCTCTGTTTCGCTAATGTAGACTCAAACATATACTTTTATGTCGGCACGAAGATAATTTTTCCGCTTATGTAGTAACAAACATATGTATTCATCTTATGTAAGTATGAACATATGCATTCTGCTTATATAGGCACGAACATATGCATTCCGCTTATGTAGGTACAAGCATATGTATTCCTCTTAAGCAGGTACGAACATTATTCCACTTATGTAGGCAGGAACCTAAGTAATCCTCTCAAGTAGGCACGAGCATATGTATTCCTCTTAAGTAGGCACTAACATGTGTATTATTTTGTCTTCTTGGGAGGACTTTATGGTAACTACCTTGCATTTGCGTGTCACATGAAAGCAACTGCCGAAAACTCCCACCAGTCAGCATGATTTTTATTTATACGTTTATACGATCGACGTTTTATACATATTGCCACAATCGCCATCGATTCTCCTCGTTTCCGAACTTTGCCCTACTCGGCACGTACTACAACATCCAAGTGTGTGATTCTGATGTCGATAAAAGAAATTAGCAAAAAAATTTACTCTTTTTTCTTTTTTTTTCATTCATAATATAGTAAGTGCAAGATATCGTGCAAGAGAGATTAAGTTTGAATCCACTGATGACACTCGTTGTAGTCACTGCTTTCAGAAAGGAGGAGACTTGATAGCGACTGGAATAATGTTTATAAAGCATCAGACTGCTTGGTAGGAGGTCTAGGTTCTCGCCCATATGAACACAAGTGTGGGACTGTTCCCCCTAAAAGTAATCCCATAGCTGATCGTGTATAATTGTATACCTTTTAACAATGGGTAGATTAAATCCATTTCAGCATGCAAAAATTTTTTTTTCTGTTATCGTTTACATAAAAAAATTAGCTACTAGTACACTTTTATTGTTCCTTAAATTCTTATTAAACTTGCTTATTAGTTTATGCCCCACATAATGTAAACAAAAACATAATTCTTCAATGGATCTCATCATTGTCTATTATATACAAGACAAGACCTTCATAGCTTCCCCATAATGAAAGGTAATATTTTATTATTGGATTTAATAATAATACACTCTTTAATTAGCTATCAAATTATGAAAAAATTAATTAATTTCTTTTTTTCATAATTACAATGCAAATTGTTTTTAATTCAGCAAGCACCTGAAAGATGAAAGACTTTTGATTAAAAACATTTTTTCCATCGTTTTATAATAAGGAAAATTCTTTTATTTTTAACTATTACAATAAAAAATTAAAAACTTACAAAGCCTGGATTTTTATCGAATATTTGTAAAACATACAAAATTATTTTTTTTCCTTCATAATTTACGAAAATGCTAATGACTTTAAATAATAACAAAATAATTAACACTTTATATTCGAGTAATCTACATATGTTTCGATTTTCTTTAAAAAAGAATACATGTTTATTCAAATTGCTTTCTTTAATGGAAAATGTTTGATTAAAATTATTAGCAATCCCCATTAACAAATCTCTTTATAAGCATAAATGATGCATTTCAAGTGATGTATATAATATTATTAATGACATTTTCTTATATTTTAACACAAATGACAATTTAATTTCTTTGCCCCTTGCAATATTTGAAGATTTATTAGCTGAAACATGTAATTTAACGAAATATCTTAAATAAATTCGAGTAATTTAAAATAGTAAATCAGCTAAAGCATGTAAGAATAGCTAACGTATATTTTAAGTAATAGTTAAAGTTATTTTCAGCACCCTCATTATATTTCCTAACTCACTTAACGGCAAAAAAAAAAAAAAAAAAAAAATGTTTTGAGGAAAGGTATTACCAACGAAACCATTAAGATATTTTAAATTACCATCTTTATTGATTTCAGTAATGTATTCAGTTAATTCTATCAATTAATGCTAATGTACTAAAGTATCTAGAGAATTTCTGTTTAGTAAAATTATCCATTTATTACAATAAATAAATTCCTTTTCTATTTAATAATTTGACCATATTTGCTAACGTTTTTAATTTAATGTTCAATAAATATTTAAATAAAGCTGTTCTATAAACATAAACAACATTTGCTTTTAAAAATTCTATGATTATCATTACTTTGAAGTAATTCGAAGTTATTTTTAAAAATATTTTATTAAATTTATGTTGTTATTGCTACTTATCATTCTATATGGGTTATTATAAAACTTCAACACATAATTCCTAGAAAAAGTTTTAAAAATTTATGATATTATTATCAATGTATGTTGCAATAAATTATAATATAAATATTATAAATTAAAAAGAAACAAATAATTATTATTTCAGAATAATTTAGTTGAAAAAGAGCAATATTAAGATATTTTGAAGACACTATACAATTTTTTATTTAGGTTGAACATTAAACACAGAATAGAAATTAAATCTTTCTCATAATATTAAAAAATAATACATCTAAAGGAAATATATCTTTTTTAAGAATTTTTCAATAGCCTTAAAAGTAATTTAAATTCTTGTTATATTAGCAATAAAAATCAAATTAAATTTTAATAATAAAATGTTATGAATATTATAGCTCTTGTTTGCATTTACTAGAATATATTTTATTATTTTAATTTTATTTTATTTATTCTATAAAATTAAAATCACATTTATAAATCGCATTTAAGATTATATTTGATTTGTAATCATAATAAAATCTAGCTACTGCTTTAATTTTTAATCAAATAAGTTCTAGTACCACTTTAATTTAAAAAGTTGATTGAAAAATTGCAATTTATTAAAAGTTATTTAAATAATTGTAAATCATATTTGTACCAGTAAATAAATTTTAATTAGAAATTTAAAATTATATTAATGCAATAAATATTTTTTTTTTACTAACTTAATAAAATTTAACTGAAACTATCAAATAAAATAACTAACTATATATACTAACTATCAAATCAACTCAATGAATTAATTTGAAAGTTGTTATAAGTTTTTTTTATGCAGATATATGGTTTTTAAACTTTTTTTAATATCATGGATATAAATATCTAAAAATCAAAGAAAATATAGGCATTGAAAATTGAAATTCATTTTACAGTTATACGAAATCTTTCTAAAGAATAAAATAAATATAATTTTTCCTTTTCAATTTTGGCAATTTAATCTACATTATATTAAATTTATTGAAATACATTTTAAGGATATTTTTTTCAATAGCATTTAGATATTTATCATTATAAAATACCAATCAAAATGTAAATAACTGAATTTCATAAAAAATTAAATTGTTTTTAATTTAATCGTTATTTGCTTTAGAATATTAAAAACCAGTTATATTAGCTCTTTTTCATAGCATTCACACACGAAAAAAAATTTTTTAAATATAATATTAAATTTTAGTTCCGTGAAATTTACTTAGAAAAATATAAAAGATGATGGAAAAATTAGAATTCAGAAAAAAACCCAAGATCAAAACTTTCTGTATATTTAACAACATCATTACATACAGTTATTTTATATACAAGGTGATTATAATTTAAGTCCTACTTTCTAAATGCTATAAAAAAAAGAAACACTCGTCACAATGAGTTCAAATTTGAACTGAAGACGGGGGAAACCGTATGGCCAAAAAAAAAAAGTTCCACCGATATTTCCGATCCAATTTGGTATGACCTTGCCGTGGTGGATAGACTTTCCACTAACACTCATAAATGTTGAATGACTTGGAAGTCATTTTTTCCGTCAAAACCCAAAACAATCAATCACATTAAGCACTGCAGTTGGTTTCATGTGCAACTCATGCCAAACACGTTGTAATTTCGATTCAAAATATCACTTTCAGCCGAATTCACTTTCTTTATGGCACTTACAGAGCCATCTATTAATACACTTTGGTATTTTTTGATGACGTACAGTTTCCCTCTTCTTCAATTATCTTCAGTTCAAATTTGAACACTGTATTTATTCCGTAGAAATGAATCACCCTGTATTTACTCAATAAGGTATTTCTAAAAACGAAAAAAATTCAACGAAATGGCCATCTCTTTGCCGTCCATAAAAAAAAAAACAGTTAAAATTTTGAGATATGTAAAAAAATGAGACGTATAACTAAACAATCAACCATTTTTTAAAAGTATTATATATGGTACAAAACTTTGATGTAAAAAAAAACATCCCAATATTTCAAGGACGACACATAAAATGAATGAAAACCAAATAAAGAAACAGCAGCTGTCTAGTCATCAGCTGCCAGGCACTATTTTGTTTCTCATTTCTTGGAGATCTTATCGACATAAATGGGCTTTATGCCACAACGAAAAGAAAAAAAAAAAAGACATTGTAAACACTAGTGGCTACTTGATGTGAAAGCTACATTGAAGTACCAACAAGTAATCACTATCCAGAAACACTTAACTTGTTATTTATTTCCAGCAACACTGCGAAGAAATCATTTACCCATCCGCAAATCCATTTCCACCCAAGCTCACACAAAAAATATCCCTGCCAAAGCAACCTTTACCAACACACGTCACGTCGCCTTTAAACAAACCGGATGGAGTTGGAACAAAGCAAAAACAAAGCTTCTTCTATTTCGGGTGCTTTATCTTTTAGTGTGGAGACACTCTGCCAGATTGTGTCTTAAACCCGCCCAACCCTTTTACTCTTCCTTCAAATTAATCCCATCGCTGATCCAAGCAGCAAGTGGACCGGACTACTTATTTGGGGGAGGGAAACACCCCCTCTGTGCCTGCTGCCTGTGCCAAACTACTTTGTAATTAAATTAAAGGCTGGATTTAACCTCTTAAGCTAAACGGTCCGTTGTCTGGGTTGCATCGTTTGTTGTTGCTGTAAAATATGCAGGGAGACAATGTGATTGGCGGATGAAAAGGTAATCGAGATTCGATTTGTGTTCCAGGAAGGGTTCCTGGTTGGACAAAATAATTTATTGGCTGGAAGGGTTAAATGACGCTGAAAATAATTTCTGGATATTTTTTGTTGTTGTTGGACTTATTTTTTGTTGAACAAATTGAAGCTATCTACTGCGTTTTTTAACTAGTTTTAAAGACTCAAAATAACAATCATATCATTGTAAAGTTTTTTTTTCTCCAATTCTTAGTATACCTTACAGTTCTTTATAGAATAGCATTTATTCATTTATTTAAAAACAACAACATCATATTTTGGAATTTTTTTTTGATGCCGTGCTGTTTCCCCCTTCTTCAAGTATCGTCTTTTCAAATTTGAACTCACTGTAACGAGTCGTTCTTTTTTTTACAGCATTTTGAAAGTGAGACTTTCATTATAATCTCCTGTATTTACTCAATAGAACACTTCTAATCAATAAAAAAAAAATCCAATGTAGTACTTATCTGATTGTCATCAATAAAAAGTGAAACAATTAAAAACTTATAGGTATGTAAAAAAAAAAAAGACGTATAACTAAACAATCAAACATCTTTTAAAACTATTATATATTGAACAAAATGTCGATGTAAAAATCCTCCCAATCATTCAAGGACGACAAACAAAATTAATGAAAACCAAACAAAGAAACAGCAGCTGTCTAGCCACCAGCTGCCAGACACTATTTTGTTTCTCATTTCTTCTCTTCTTCATAAATGTGCTTTATACCAAAAAAAAGAAAAGAAAAAAAAAAACACTGTAAACACTAGTGACTAGCTACTTGACGTGAGCGCCATAT
Source organism: Caerostris extrusa (assembly GCA_021605095.1). Lineage (NCBI taxonomy): Eukaryota > Metazoa > Arthropoda > Arachnida > Araneae > Araneidae > Caerostris > Caerostris extrusa. The sequence goes on from BPLR01002492.1 coordinate 70,649, forward strand.
TGAAGTACCAACAAGTAATCACTCTCCAGAAACACTTAAGTTCTTATTTATTTCCAGCACCTGAAAGAATTCATTTACCCATCCACAAATCCATTTCCTTCCAAGCTCACACAAGAAATTCCCGCCAAAGCAACCTTTGCCGAAACACGTCACGTCGCCTTTAAACAAACCGGATGGAGTTGGAACAAAGCAAAAACAAAGCTTCTTCTATTTCGGGTGCTTTATCTTTTAGTGCGGAGACACTCTGCCAGATTGTGTCTTGCCCAACCCTTTTACTCTTCCTTCAAATTAATCCCATCGCTGATCCAAGCAGCCAAGCGGTGTGGACCGGACTACTTATTTGGGGGAGGGGAACACCCCTCTGTGCCTGCTGCCTGTGCCAAATTACTTTGTAATTGAATTAAAGGCTTGATTTAACCTTTTAAGCTAAACGGTTCGTTGTCTTGTTTATGCGTTGTCTGGGTTGTTGCTGTAAAATATGCAGGGAGACAATGTGATGGAGGATGAAAAGTTAATCGAGATTCGATTTATGTTCCTGGAAGGATCCTGGTTGGACAAAATAATTTATTGGCTGGAAGGGTTAAATGAGGCTGAGAACAATTCTTGGATGTTTTTTTCTCTTTGTTATTGTTGGACTTTTTTTTTCTTGAATATAAACTTTGTTTCTTCTTCAATTCTTATATAGTAGTATATTGTCAGTTCTTTATATCCATATATTTAAAAAACTTTTTTTGTGATTCTTTTTTTCAGTGATGTAAAATGAAAAACTGGCTGAATAAAGATCAATATAATTAGCAGTAATAGCAAATGGTGGCAATTTTTTTTACAAATGGGAAACTGATATGGAAAATAGCTTATAAATGTTAAATTGTGACACCTCATACAATTTTACAAGATATTTCTTTATTAGTTTTTGGTCTGGTAAATAAAATTGTTTCTTGGTGCCGCCATAATTTGGAATGAGCATTCTATAGTAATTTGGAATGAGCATCCTATAGAAATAGAAATACAATCAAGCAATGTTATTGTACTCCTCCCTCTGACCAGAAAGGGTCTATAATTTATCGTGGTCTTTCCATCTTGTTATAAGTACAATGAAACATTATGATTGGCGGTTGGTTTAATGATAAGGTTATCTAATTCAATTAAAGTTTTTAGAGCATTCTTGTTTGATAAAAGAAATAAAATGATGTAACGGTTAGATAACACAAAAACAGATCTTTGTTGTTAATATTCCTTCGTTGTATTGAATTTGTCTGGAATTCTTTTAACTAGTACTCTTATAGTTATATAAACTCTTATAGTTATATAAATTATGGGTACTTACGTATTAACGATACCTTGGCGGTTTTTAAGTGTCGCCAATCTAAAAGCCTAATATAAAACTGAATAATAAAAACCGCCAAATCTGTAGCTGCGGTTGGCGCGTGTGCTCTTTATTGCCGCAACTGTCGCCAAGGTATCGTTAATACGCAAGTACGAAATTATGTAAAGGTAGGGCTTCAATGGCCGACTATCGATAGCGCTCTGGCGCTCGGTACCACTCGGTGGGACCATGGATATTTGTAGTGGTTCAGAATCCACTTTAACAGGATCGTAGATCGTAGCGGAGGTATAGTGTTACTCCGCGTCCATAGCTTATCTTCAAGGTACACTCACCTCCCGGTTAGTGTATAATGAGTAACGTCGGTGAAGCTTTTGCCATAAGGCATCCAAGACAATTGTCTAAGTGTTTACCAGCTACAATTGTAAAAAAAAAAAATTGTAAAGGATTTTTCAATTGCAAACTGTACTCCATTTCTATAAGTCACATTTTAAAGTTGTCTCCTGCATATTTCAGTGCTCAAAGATTGCAGTTACATCAAATGCTTACTATGTAAATGTAAATATAATGAGTGAAAAAGTGATTAAAAAGTTTTATTCCCATTTTATTCTATGAAAGTGGGGAGAGTACCATTGTTTCCAAGGTTTAGCTCATGAATCGTCGAAATTTCCAACGAATTCGATAGATTAGCATTGGTCTCAGGTGACTTGAGTAATTTGGAACAAACATCCCCTAAGGGCCACCAACATTGGTGTCAACAATCTTTTGTTTACTTTTAATCGAATTTAAAGATTGGTTTAACATTTTAAGCAAAACAGTCGTTTTCTTGTTTATGGCCCATTTGGTTGTTTAGTCATTGTAAAATATTCAAGGAGACGATGTGATTGGTGGATGGTCGATTGAAAAGTTAATTTGTGATTCAATTCAGATTCGGAAAATTCTGATTAGACAAAAAAATAGTTATAGATTAGAATGGTTACTTATGGCTGAAATAACTTAAGGGGAATTTTTTTTTGTGTACTCGTTTGCGTTTAGTTGGACAGTTAAATTCGTCTAAAAATTTTTAACAAATGAAAAGTAGTAAATAAATCATACTGCAAAACGCATTCATTAATGTCAGAAAACGAGGTTGATTGGAGTCAGTGCAACGAATAAACTATTAATTGCATAGTGAAACTATTAATATCAAAACGGATTTTATTACATGAATAAAAATAATAAATGAATGCATAATTCCATAAAATAACTTATGTTTGTCTTGCATAAAAAGGATAACAAAAAATTTTTAAAAATGGTCTCAAAAATTTATGTAGTTTAATTTTTTTCCTTAAGAGAAGATCAACGTTACAAATTTCAAAATATTTGATTTTTTTCAAATTTCGTAATAGAAAAATAAAGCCATTTTTCTGAAAGTAAAAATATATTGTTTATATAGGTTTCGATAATATAAAATAGAGAACAATGCATTTTAAAATAATGTATACACGCCTTTTAAAACCTATCATGCCATCTGCCATTAGATGTTTTTGTAATCTTGACTTTATACTAAATATTTAAATTTCATTTTGTGAAAGCTTCAGAACATACCAACAGTGTAATTAACAGTGGCTATGTTTGGTTAAAAGAGTTTGTTTTTACTTTCGAACAATGTAAATGTTGTTTACAAACTTTGTAATCTAAATCTTGCAGTAGTCTTAGTTTGCAAGTTTTTTGTTTGATTTTCGTTCTCTTTTTGCTTTGTTTATTCTTTTTTATTTTTCTTTGACTAAAGTAGTCATGAAACAAAACTTTGAAAGAGAAACTAAAACTATGTTGTATAATCATGGTAACTGGTTGGAATGAGCTCAACTAATATTGAGAATTTTGTTTTGCCGTCCAAAAATTTATAAAGTACAGTATTTGTCTGCTGCATTATAAAATAAAAAACACAGTTAATGTTCTGAGTACATTTAAACATTTCTTATTTTCTTTTTCTTTCTTATTTGTATTTCTAAATATCGAACTCCATTTACATGAATGTTATTATTGATTGTATTTAAATACAACTTTGATGTTTTGTTCTTAAAATTAAAAATTTAAAAGAATAACATACTGACTGGAATTAGCTAATTGGAACAAATATTCATTATGGCGTGTGATCAATTAAAGATATTTCTTCAACAATATCTTAAATGGTATATAGCAGGGGTCGGCAACCTGCGGCTCGCGAGCCACATGTGGCTCTTTGGATGTGAAGCTGCGGCTCTTTAGTTCCATAAGCAAATATTTATTTTATCAAAAAAAAAAAAAGCATTTAAAAATCGTTCTGAATCGATTAACGAGGATTAGGCACCGATTATATCTCTCAGTCACTTGTACTCGCTTTTCACCGCACTCAAAGAAATAAAGTACTACTGTTGGATATTACCGCGAAAGTGTACGCGCGAAATGGGACAATGGATGAAACATGGTTCCATCATTTCACACCGGAGTCCAATCGACAGTCAGCCGAGTGGACTGCACGTGATGAACACTAAAAATATTATAACTTCACCAAAAATGCTATAACTCACATACTAATAGTGCACCAGCTATCAAATTTATACACGTGTCTTTTGAACGTTAGGACTAACTAAAAATCATATGGATTTAATACTAGTAGCGACATCTATGTGTCAGCCTACGAACTTTTCAGCCCACCTATTATTTATTGTTGGCAAGAAAAAATTTTATGGCTCTTTAAAAACTTTGAAATTTTGTAAATTGCCATTTTTGGCTCTTCCGACTCAAAAGGTTGCCGACCCCTGGTATATAGTAAACATTAACTGCTATATAATCTATGAAACATTGAAAAATGTTGAAATGTTGATCAAATTTTCATGCTTTTTTTAAAATGGTCATCACATCTGAACCATCATTTTACTGGATATTTATTTATATGCCTTTTTGTACATACACATTTTTTGTTGTGTGTGATCAATTAATTCTTCAACAATATCTAAAATGGCATATAGCAAACTTTAACTGTTATATAATCTATGGAAAAGGAATCAAATTTTCATGCTTTTTAAAATGGTCGTCGCAACTCAAACATCATTTTATTGGATGTTTATTTATCTGTTTTTTTATATCTTAATCATGATAAATGTCAAAGTAATTGAACAAAGTAAATGTTTTATGCAAACAATCATAAATATTTATAATTCCAAAGAGAATTTCAATAATTGCTTACGAAAATAATCCAACACAACTGTCCCTTTTATTGGTTGTATTATTTTCTATGTACTTGTAATTAATTATATATATATTAATCATTGCCTTCAAATTTTTTTTTAAAATTATTTAAAGTTATATACATTAATTGTAGATGAAACACATATAATTTTTTTCACAAATTTAAAAAAAAAAGTTTTGTAGTAATAATTCAGCACACAAAAAATTAAGCAAGACTGCTAAAACACTTTAAAATACAAAAGTTGTTGTTTAACAATAAAGTACTAAAACAAAAACTTTGTTTTGTATATATTAAGTGTGTATAATAGGCACTCCAGTTGTTTTTGTGTTTTTATGAAAATGTGAATTTTCAAAACATATACACGGTTGGAAAAAATTTATCTGACCTAGGGTTTTGAAATTTTTTATAAACTTTAAACTATTTAGTTACAAACGATATGTGAAATTAATTTTTGTTTACTTTTTTGTTGTTTTTGAAATTTTATGGGCACATATGTAGCTTAAAAAGTGTATGGAAATTTGGCATTTACCAAATTTGAATTTATAAAAAAATTCTATAAATATTAATGCTTATTGCATTAATATTTACAGAATTTTTTTAAATAAAAAAAATAAGAAAATAAAATAGTTAATAATCGATAGTAACAGTTAAAATATGATGTTTAGAACATGAAAAGAAAATTTTACCTTCATGAAGTAAAAATTTTTTCTTTGATCTTACAAAACGGAGCCAATATCAATACAAATTTTACAAAAAATTTTCTTATTTCAAGAATTCTTATTTAATTAATTAATATTTTAGTATAATATTGTGCTTAACAATATTGCATGTTTCATAATCTGATATGTTTTCAGTAATATTCCATGACAAATAATTCAGATATGACTCCTAAAAATTGTCAAAAACGTTAAGTTTTTAAGAAGATTTCAGTTATCAAGAAGATCTACACTCAAGAGCCAAAACATTATGACCACCCCTACATTTTGCAATGAACTCGCCAGGATGACGTGAAAGGCACGTGATCAGGTGGAAGTGGTATTTATCTGCTGCTGGAGAGTCTGAAGAATCATTCTTTCACTTACTTCTGTGTGTGATGGGAAAGGTTGCGGATCTAAGCGACTTTGATAGAGGGCAGATTGTAATGGCTCGAAGGCTCGGAACAAGTATTTCCGAAACTGCAACTGGGTTGTTCGCGATCTGCAGTTGTTACTACTTATGCAAAGTGGATGAATGACGATGAAACCAGCAGTAGACGACGATAATGTTGGACGTCCATACGCTATCAAAGAAAAAAGGTCGTCGGAGACTGTCTCGCATGGTGAAGCAAAACCGGAGCCAGACAGTGGCTCAGCTGATGCAGCCCAATACAATGCAGGGCCAAGTAGAATAGTATCAGAGCACACTGTTCAGCGGACAGTGTTCGATATGGGGCTACGCAGCAAACGTCCCACTCTTGTGCCTTTGCTGACCAAGCGCCATCGCCAACTGCGCCTGCGCTGGGCCCGGAACATCGTGACTGGTCCATGGATCAGTGGGAGAGAGTTGCCTGGTCAGATGAATCACGGTTTGTCATTCATCCCGCCGATGGTCGTGTCAGGATACGCCGTCTTCCAGGCGAACATTTGCTCCAGTATACACAGGCCGGTGGTGGCGGTATTATGCTTTGGGGGACGTTCTCTTGGTCGTCTCTGGGACCCGTGGTTGTGGTAGAGCAGACCATGAATGCTACAGGGATTATCTGAACATCATTAAGGACCAGTTGCACCCTTACATGGCCTCTGTTGTTTCAGCTGGAAATGGAATGTTCCAACAGGACAACGCCCCTTGTCACAAGACTAAAATTGTGTTGGAGGGGTTCCAGGAACATGATGTTGAATTCCAGTTAATGTCCTGGCAGCCTAACTGACCTGATCGCAATCCGACAGAACACATTTGGGATGTCCTGGGGACGGCAGCTCAGAGTTCAAAGACCACCAAATCGCAATATCTCGGATTTGCGTGACCGTTGCTTAAACATCTGGTACAATCTGGTTCTCCCGGCCATCTACCAATGACTTGTGGCATCCATGCCAAGGCGGATTGAAGTTGTGTGGCGCGCCCAAAGGTGGGCCAACTCGTTATTGACAGGTGGTCATAATGTTTTGGCTCTTGAGTGTATTTTCCTTTCATTCTCTTTTTAAATGACTCTACCCTCACAAGAGCATTCAAATGAATATATATATATTACAACCTACAGAGTATTAAATAATATATGCATGTGTTTACAATATATATATATGAATTCGAAGCAACCAAATTAAATGGATATTTAAATCTAAGTGTAAAAGTTATATACATATTTAATTTGAGTTAATGGATTAATGTTCAGATAAAGTAATTCTTTGTATTTCTTCAAGGTATCTTGAATTCAAGTGAACTACTACAATACTGCATCTTCTTTTTACTGTATTAGTACTGTATCATAAGTGTATTAATTCAGTATTGTATCTTTCTTTCGTTATTACTTGTTTCAATTATGTATAATAATAGGAGCTTAAAAGATTGTATAATTATCGTAATTTGCCGTTCCGAGAAAATGAAAACCAACTGCAAAACTGTAAGCTCATTAAAGCATATTAATTTCTTTTACATTTTACTTAATGCATTAATATTCTCATATTCAACTGTGGCATTAATAAAATAAAATGTTTTTCGTTTATCGTTTTACATATAAAATAACGCTTTTAACTTATTACGAGGATATAACAGCTGTCTTCACAAAGCCACGATACAGATTGGTGGAGAATGTTGTGCTGCAGATGTTTATATCATGATACATCAATATTAAAACACAGAAATTGACTCCGCGTTCCATCAAATATAAGAATATCTTCTAATATTGTTTCTGACATTAATGGAATTTATAATTCGAAAACTCCATGGCATTCGAATTGTTATTCATTCTTTATTATTACTTTTTGTTAATGCTTATTATTAAAAAAGAATTTTTGTTTTGAAAATTATTGTGACATTGAATTATTATAATTCTTTAGCTTATTTATTTTTAAAACCGGAAAATCCATATCCTTTTTTTTCTTGCAAGAAATCAAAGGGATGCATAAAAATTTTGAAATTTGTTAAAGCATTCTATTATTGAGTAAGTTTGAAAAACATTGTAAACAATGTTATAGATTTAGATGCATTCATTTATACATTAATATCATATATACATTCATATCTATACTATTTCTCCATCTATTTTCAGTCAAAAATTTACAACTTCCTCATCTACCTTCAGTTAAAAATTTGCAATTTTAATCATCTACCTTCAATTAAAAATTTACAATTTCCTCATCTGATGTATTAAAGATTTTAACCAAATTTCGATAAACTTTTTCAAAGTCTGGGACTCTTAATTTTAAAACCATGACACTAAATAAATTTGAAAATTGAACCAGATTATCTTAAATAATTATAACTAAATAACTATTTAAATAAATTAAATGATTCACTACAACATAATAAGTATAGTAAACAAATTAGAAAGCAATAATTGAAAATATTCTAATAATAATAAAACCAAAAAAGCATTTCTTTTCTACATTTATAAATTTTAATTAATAGTTTGTTCACTTACAATACTTTAGTGTTCAATGAAAGACAGTAGGCTTTTATTAATTAATTTGCTTTAATTTTTCTAAAATAAATCTTTTCTTCAACTACATGAAATACATTATACCTGAACTTTTTACATGAAAATATTCAAAGGTGATACTCACAATCTCGAAATTTGTCTGGTTTTCTATAGAACTACACTACCTCGGGCTTCTGAACACAAAAAGGAAAATATTCTTCGTTAAATAATTCTTCCTTTGTTAAAGAACAAAGGATTTAATTAAGGAAAGAGTTACATTAATTAACCATCCAGAAAATAGTAGAGAATTAATTTTAAAATTAATGAGAATATCCAAAACTCAAAAGAAAATCATAGACAATACCCGATCAGTCAACAATTAAAAATAATATATTCAATATTTTCTTTTTATACAAAATCGTGCAGAACTACCATACATTAAAAGCATTGAAAGCAAAATAGCACTCTTTATATATATATATCATTACATAAAGTATTTGTTTAAGTGCTGAGTTAAGCTGTCTAGAAAACCGTTTTGTAGTGCAACCCTCTAAAATTTAAAGTTATATAAGCAAACTGTTAAATATGCATCAATATTGTTTTTTGTAATATACTTGCAGCTGTCGTAATGTTGTTATCGAACGCCTTAATATTTTGGATTCTCGTGTCATCGCCTCGTTTGAATATTCTCTCCAGCTGTTAGCAATTAACTCTCATTCTAGTATCCAGTCATAAACTTCTACTGATTTCATGTGAATAATAAATGGTATTTAAGAAAGTTTCATTTGCTTCGAGGCTTATAAATAAATCATAATTGAACTTAAGCGGAATTTATACCATGTTTAAGTGTTTATGTTTATCAATTGGCGTTTGTGATATGCACCTATTGATAAAAATAGTTCGTCTCTTTTATTTATGCAATAAAATAAATTCTACTTTTGTATAAAGCAATTATTTATAAATATATGGCAGTACATAATATAATAATAAGTAAATTGCAATACGTAAGAGTCACCTTATGAACTTTAAGCTTTAAACTTTAAAGTCAGTTTTTCACGAGTAAGTGTATAAGCTTTTAATAAATGGGAATCATTTTCTATTTTTATGCAAAATTAAGATAAATAATTTAATTAGAAATATTTTTAAAAATACATTTAATTTGGCTAAATTACAATTTAAAGTTACAATTAACAATGTACATTTTTAAAAGCAAAGCAAACAATTTGATGTTTCTAGCCTTTTTTCATGATATTTTTTTTGAAATGAATTGGATGCAGTTCTTATTATTTAATATATATATATATGTTAGTAAATTTTATTATGTATTTCCATTTATTTGTTATTATATTACATACTGTCATGTATTTATAAAATAGTTGTATTATATAAAAATAAGAATTTATTTTATTGTATATATAGTATATAAAAGGGACGGATTTTCAGTAGAACTATTTCAATTGAATCAATTTAGTGATCCAGCGCCAGTGTGTGACACTAAGGTTGAGTTCCTACTGATGGCGTGTGTTTCTGCTAATGATTTTCAATAGCACGGGCGATTATAATTAAAGTCCCACTTTCAAATGCTATAAAAAGAAAGAACTACTCGTCGCAAATGAGATCAAATTTGAACTGAAGATACCTAGAAGAAAGGGGGAAACGGTAAGGCATGAAAAAAAAAGTTCCACCTATTTTCCTATCAATTTGGTTTCACCTTATCTGGTGGATGGAATGTCCACTCACAGTGTCACAACTGTTGAATGGCTTGGAACTTTGTTGAATGACCGTCCAAAAACCGAAACAACAATCCGGCACATTGAACACTACGGTTGGTTTAATGTGCCAAATTATGCCAAATACGTTGGCATACTTGCACATTAAAACTCGGCTGCCAGTGGTAAATATCACAATCGGCAATCGGCTGCCAGTGGTAAATAGCAATGCATGTAACT
>BPLR01002493.1:0-137130 GCA_021605095.1 Caerostris extrusa
AAAAGTTCGAGAGTATTTACCCTCTACTATATTTTCAAAATATTATTACATCAAAGGAAAATTGAGCATGTTTTCATGCAATAGAAACGCAAAGCGTATATGGCTCCAAAGCATATCTGGTTTAAGTGAAAGATATTGAAAGAAATACACGTCAATACTTGATGAATAAATAAATGTATTATTACCATTTGATAAAATTTCTACTGCAATGTTTAAATAACAATTATTAATCATAAAGTATTGATTAACCGTTAATGACCGTAAAATTGTCGTATATATTGACTATATATATAAATATATATATATATATGATCGAAAAGAATTATCATTAAACATAAAACCAGGACAAAGTTTATTTATATCTTCTCGAAACCGCTTACATTTCTAGTGATATATCTAGCAAAATCGAAATTTCAATTCCATCATAGCAATACTACTTAAAACATGAAAGAAAAGTAGGACACGTAGGTACAAAAATACGACGATAAATTAGAAAATAAACCAGCACCAAAAGCACTTTAATAAAACATTTGATTAGGCAGAGAACACTGGTAATCATGTACGACTACAGTATTCAAATAAGGGAAGAAAACACAAACAAATACCTTCCACTTTGCAAAAACTACTGTTCGCCTTCAACATACTCCGTTTCAAAGTATGCAAATAGCTTTTCGAAGTCATACTGGAAAGGGGATGAAATCGAAAACGTTCTCTTTCTTAATAACATCCACGAAATCGCTTTAAGCTCAAGCTCCATATAATAAACTGAATAAGTTCAACAACGCCAACAATACTCTCAGAACGAAAAATGCATTTGAGGAGACAAACACATACGAGTGCTAACCCAACAACAACATCAACAATAAAAAATAGCTCAATGGAGAAGAGTTCTGCGTAGCGATAGAGGGGAGTAAAAGTCAATAGAGTGAGTCTTTCACTGAGAATTTAAGGAAGTGTTATAGAAGATTCACCTCGACTTTTTCTTCTTTTATTCCTCACTTTTCTGTCTTCCACCCCTCACCCCCTTTATATCCGGGGAGATATCCCGCCAAAATAAAAAGAGGTGCACAAAGTGAGAAAAGAGGCGAAATTGAAGTCGACTTTTCTTTTGACAAGTTCGGCGACAATACTTCACGCCACATTTCGTCCATCTATCTGGAGTTTCTGTACTGTCCTATCGGGAAGAAAAAAAAAAAACACCCAAAGAACAAATTGGAAAGAAAGAAAAGAACAGAAAAAAAGTGAAGGAGGACAGTAGGAAGGACATCTCATGACTGTCAGCATCTTTTCTTTTTTTTCCTTCTCTTTTGGATGTCAGAAAAAGATAACTATAACGGGGTTTTGACTTTGTAGAAGAATTTAACAAAAGTAGTTTTGCACGAATTGATTTTCGATCTATTTTTCTTCCGTCATTCTTGATACTAGATGGGAAAAAGGGAACGGAAATATTTTTTGTAGATGTTTTAGGAAGAATAAAATTGAGTGACCTAAAAAAATAAAATAGAAAAAACTTTCCAGTCGTAGGTGAATAAGTTATAGAAAAACGACTGGAATTGAGGGTTTCAAACTTCAATTTTTAAAACTAATTCAAATTTTTCGTCGAGTCTTACGAAAATAACTGTTGAACTAAGAATTGTATTTTATTAGCGCGGATTAAAATGTTACTAGCATAATTATTTTATTTCCTTATCTAAAAGTCAGTATATATATTATCAAAATAATGTTTTATTAAATTGAAATTTTTCAGTTTATGTTTTCTTACCAAAAAAAATAAAATAAATAAAAAAGCAGGACAAGTTTTATTTATAACTACACAAAACTGCATATATTTCAGTGATATATATCCAAAAAATCAAAATTTCAGTTTCTATCATGAACAATATTTCTTAAAACAAGAAATAAAAAATAGGTGTTGTAGACAAAAAAAATTAGAAAATGCGACGATAAACCAGAAAATAAACAAGCACCAAAAGCACTTTAATAAAATATTTGATTCGGCGAAATTTGCACAATCACGCACGAGTGCAGTATTCAAATAAGGGAAGAAAAACACACACAAAAATACCTTCCACTTACAAAAATTACTGTTCGCCTTCAACATACTCCGTTTTAAAGTATGCAAATAGCTTTCCGAGTCATGCTGGAAAGGGAATAAAATCGAAAACGTTTCCTTTCTTAATAACATCCACACAGAAATCGCTTTAAGCTCAAGATCCATATAATAAACTGAATAAGTTTAACAACGCCAACAATGCTCTCAGACGAAAAATGCATTTGAGGAGACAACACATACAGTGGTAGCAACAACAACATCAAAAAAATAGCTCAATGGAAGAAAGAGTTCTGCGTAGCGATAGGGGATAAGTCAATAGAGTGAGTCTTTCACGAAATTTAAGGAAGTGTTATTGAAGATTCACCTCGACTTTTTCTCGCTTTTATTCCTCCCCTTTTCTGTCTTCCACCCCCTGACCCCTTTATATATCCATTAGATATCCCCCAAAATAAAAGGGGCTCAAAAAGTAGAGAAAGAAGGCAAAATTGAAGACGACTTTTCTTTTGACAAGTCGGCGACAATACTTCACGCCACCTTCCGTCCATCTATCTCCAGTTTTTCTGTCTTGTCCTATCGGGAAAGAAAAGAAAAAAACCTCGAAGAACAGAATTGGAAAGAAAAGAAAGAAAGAAAAAAAAAATGAATAGCAGGGTAGAGACATCTCATGACTGTCATCACCTTTTTTCCTTTCCTTCTCTTTTGATGTCAGAAGAAGATAGTTATAACGGGGTTTTGACTTTGTAGAAGGATTTAACAAGTAGTTTTACGAGAATTGATTTTTAGTCTATTTCTTTCTTCCTGTCTTTCCGTCATTCTTGATACTAGATGGAAAAAAGAGGAATGAAAAAGAAATATTTCTTTTTTTTAGATGTTTTAGAATAAAAATTAGTGACCAAAAAATATCGAAAAATTTTCATTCGTAAGTGAATAAAGTTACAGAAGAATGATATGAAATTGGGTTAACCACTTTTATTTTTTAAATTAATTAAATTTCTTTTTATAAAAATTTTCATCTATCTTACGAGAAGTTACTGTTAAACTGAAGAATGAGTTGTATTTTGTTGGAGTGGATTAAAATACTACTAATAAACAAATACTAAATACTAAAAATACACAAACTAATACTGTAATACTAAAATTATTTTATATTCCTATAAAAAAGGTCAGTGTTTACCCGGATATATATAATCAAAATATTGTTTCATCAAAGGAAAATTGAGTTCACGCTTTAAAGCAATAAAAACGCAAAGCGTATATGGCTTCAAAGCATATCTAGTTTAAATGAAAATATATTGAAAGAGAAACACATTAATACTTGATGCATTAATAAAGGTATTATTACCATTTAATAAAATTTCTACTGCAATGTTTAAATAACAATTATTAACCATAAATTATTGATTAACCGTTAATGACCATAAATTGTCATATACATTGCCATAAACGTATAAACGAAAGAATTCCCATAATTAAATGGATAAAAAAATTCCAGGACAAGTTTATTCCTACATGAACAAAAACAGCACTTATTTCCAATGATATATATCCTAGCAAAATCATAATTTCGTTTCCATCGTGGCTATTTCTTAAAAAAGAAAAACAAATTTGATGTAGTCCCAAAAAATAGAGGAAATGTGACGATAAACCAGAAAATAAACAAATGCCAAAAGCACTTTAATAAAACATTTGATTGAGCGAAATTTGCACAATCACGTACAGAGTGCAGCATTCAAATAAGGGAAGAGAAAGCACACACAAAAACCTTCCACTTTCCAAAAATTACTGTTCGCCCTCAACATACTCCGTTTTAAAGTATGCAAATAGCTTTCAGAAGTCATGCTGGAAAGGGGATGAAATCGAAAACGTTTTCTTTCTTAATAACATCCACCCGAAATCGCTTTAAGCTCAAGCTTCATATAATAAACTGAATAAGTTAAACAACGCCAACAATGCTCTCCTGGCGAAAAATGCATTTAAGGAGACAAACACATACGAGTGGTAGCTACAACAACATCAACAAAAAAAATAGCTCAATGGGAAAAGAGTTCTGCGTAGCGATAGGGGGGTAAGTCAACAGAGTGAGTCTCATGAAATTTAAGGAAGTGTTATCGAAGGATTCAACTCGACTTTTTTTTTTTTTTCTTCTTTTAATTCCTCCCTTTTCTGTTGTCCTCCCTCCCCCTCTATATATCCAAGAGATATGTCCCTTTTCGCCAAAATAAAGGGGTGCGCAAAAGTAGAGAAAGAAGGCGAAATTGAAGTCGGCTTTCTTTTGACAAGTCGGCGACAATACTTCACGCCACATTTCGTCCATCTAAGTTTTTTTGTCCTGTCCTATCAGGAAAGAGAAATAAAACCACCCCAGAACAGGAGTGGAAATAGAAGAAAAGAATGAAAAAGTGAAGGGACATCTCATGACTGTCGGCATCTTTCTCTTTTCCTTCTCTTTGTATGTAAACTGAAATGTTACTAGCATAATTTTGTTTAAATACTGAACTTTGGAAGGAATATAATCGAATATTATCTAAATAACCTCAAAATATTGTTTCATTAAAGAAAATTATTGAGTTCATGTTTTCAAGATAAATATCATAACTGATACATTATTTGACATCAATATGTGACGGAACTCATTTTGAAGTCATATTTTAAATGGAGAATCAGGAAAATTTCATATCTGTACTGAAAAGCAGAAAAGTGCTCTTTTAATATAGTTTTTATCCGCTTTTATAATAATCTATAGACAAAATTTCAAAAAAGGTAAATAATTAAACATTCATCCATAAAATTGCGTAATATTTCAAAAAAACTTTTTAAAAATATTTCTATGCGACCATTTGAAAAGGAATGAAATGCACAGAATTTCTATAAATGAAAGCTTACATTCTGATAAATATGTCATATACTACAATAATTAATATTATTAACCATAAATTGTTGATTAACCATTATTGACTATAAATTGCAATATATATTGACAAAAATATATAAACGAAAGAATTATCTTAATTAAACACATAACAAAAAATCCAGGACAAGTTGTATTCATACCTATTCTAAACTGCATATATTTCTAGTGATATATCTAGAAAATCAAAATTTTAGTTTCCTTATAACAATACTTCTTAAAACAAGACAGAAAAAGGAGGTGCTGTGGACACAAAAAATAGAATATGCGATGATAAAGCAGAAAAATAAATAAGCACCAAAAAGCACTTTAATAAAATATTTGATTCGGCGAAATTTGCACAATCACGTACGAGTGTAGTATTCAAATAACGGAAAAATACCTTCCACTTTACAAAAATTACTGTTCGCCCTCAACGTATTCCGTTTTAAAGCATGCAAATAAAGCTTTTCCGATGTCATGCTGTAAAGGGGTTGAAATCGAAAACGTTTTCTTTCCTAATAACATCCACCTGAAATCGCTTTAAGCTCGATATAATAAACTGAATAAATTTAACAACGCCGACAATGCTCTCCGGACGAAAAATGCATTTGAGGAGACAAACACATACGAGTGGTAGCAACAACAACAACAACAAAAAAATAGCTAAAAGGGAAAAAAAGTTATGCGTAGCGATAGGGGGTAAGTCAATAGAGTGAGTCTTTCACGAGAAATGTAAGGAAGTGTTATCGAAGATTCACCTCGACTTTTTTTTTTTTTCTTCTTTTATTCCTCCCTTTTCTGTCTTCCACCCCTCTCCCCCTTTATATATCAGAGAGATATCCCGCCATAATAAAAGGGGTGCGCAAAAGTAGAGAAAAGAAGGCGAAAGTGAAGTCGACTTTTTTTTGACAAGTCGGCGACAATACTTCACGCCACATTTCGTCCATCTATCTGAGTGTTTCTGTCCTGTCCTATCTGGAAGAAAAAAAAAAAAAGAAAAAAAAAAGAAAAAAAAAAAAAAAAAATTAAAACCACCGAAGAAGAGAATTGGAAAGACAAGAAAGCAAAAGTGAGGGGATAGTAAGGCAGGGACATCTCATGCAGACTGTCGCCATCTTTTCTCTTTTCCTTTTGGACGTCAGGAGAAGATAGTTATAACGGGGTTTTGACTTTGTAGAAGGATTTTAACAAGTAGTTTGAGCGAATTGTTTTTTAGTCTATTTCTTTCTTCCTATCTTTTCTGTCATTCTCTTGATACTAGATGGAAAAAAAAGGGAATGAAAATGAAATATTTCTTTTTTTTTTTTTAAATGTTTTAGAATAAAAATTTGTGTGACCAAAGAAATAATATCAAAAAATTTCCAGTCGCAGGTGAATAGTGTTACAGAAGAATGACTGGAATTGGGTTTAAAACTTTTTTTTTTTTAAAACTAATTCAAATATCTTCGTCGAGTCTTACGAGAACAACTGTTGAACTCAAGAATTGTATTTTGTTGCCGTGGATTAAAATGTTACTAGCATAATTATTTTTATATTCCTTATCTAAAATCACTATATATTATCAAAATAATGTTTTATTAAATAAAAATTATTGAGTTGTTTTTTTTCTTGCAAAAACGAAAAAGCAGGTCAAGTTTTAATCACACCTACTCAAAACTGCATATTTTTTTCAGTGACATATATTTAGCAAAAAAATAAAAACTTCGCTTCCATCATAGCATTTTTAAATCAAGAAAAAAAAAACGAGGTACTGTAGAAACAAAAAAATAAAGAAAATGCTGAGGATAAGCCTGAAAATGAACAAGCACCAGAAGCACTTTAATCAAATATTTAATTCGGCAAAATTTGCCAATCACGTACGAGTGCTTTATTCAAATACGGAAGAAAACACACAAATAGCTTCCCTATAATCCAAAAATTACTGTTCGCCCTCAACATATTCCGTTTTAAAGTATGCAAATAAACGAAAAGCAAAAAAAAAAAGCAGGTCAAGTTTTTATTCACACCTACTCAAAACTGTATACATTTCCAGTGATATATATCTAGCAAAATGAAAATTTCGTTTCCATCATGGCTATTTCTTAAAAAAAAAAGAAGAAAAATGCTGTAGACACAAAAAAATAGAGAAATGTGACGATAAACCGGCAAATAAACAAGTACCAAAAGCACTTTGATAAAATATTTGATTCGGGCGAAATTTGCACAATCACTTATGAGTGCAGTATTCAAATAAGGGAAGAAAACACACCACAACTACCTTCCACTTTACAAAAATTACTCTTCGCCCTCAACATACTCCGTTTTAAAGTATGCAAATAGCTTTTCTGGAGTCATGCTGGAAGGGGATGAAATCGAAAACGTTTTCTTTCTTAATAACATCCCACCCGAAATCGCTTTAAGCTCATGCTCGATATAATAAACTGAATAAATTCAACAACGCCAACAATGATCTCCGGACGAAAATGCATTGGAGGACACAAACACATACGAGTGGTAGCAACAACATCAACAACAAAAAATAGCTAAATGGGAAAAAAAGTTATGCGTAGCGATAGGGGTAAGTTAATAGAGTGAGTCTTTCACGAAATTTACGGAAGTTTTATCGAAGATTCACCTCGACTTTTTTTTCTTCTTTTATTCCTTCCTTTCTGTTATTAAATGGAGAAACATAAAATTTCATATCTGCACTGAAAAGTAGAAAACTGCTCTTTTATATAATTTTATTTACTTTTGTAATAATCTATAGACCAAAATTCGAAATGTAAATAATTAAACATTCATCCATAAAATTGCGTAATATTTCTATATATTTTTTTTTAAATCTTGCTATGCTTCCATCTTAGAAGGAATGAAACACACAGAATTTCTATACATGAAAGCTTATATTCTCATAAATATGTTATTTATTATAATAATTATTATTATTAACAATAAATTATTGATTAACAATTATTGACCATAAATTGCAAAATATATTGTCAAAAATATATAAACGAAAGAATTCTCATAATTGAACAGATCACAAAAAATCCAGGGCAGGTTTTATGCATACCTGAACAAAACTGTGTATATTTCAGTGATATACATCTAGTAAAATCAAAATTTCGTTTCCATCATGGCTATTTCTTAAAAAAAAGAAAAAACAATTTGTTGTGGACAGAAAAATACAGAAAATGCGACGCTAAACCGGAAAATAAACAAGGACGAAAAGCACTTTAATAAAATATTTGATTCGGCGAAATTTGCACAATCACGTACAAGTACAGTATTCAAATTCGGGAAGAAAACACACACAAATACCTTCCACTTCGCAAAAATTACTGTTCGCCCTCAACATACTCCGTTTTTAAAGTATGCAAATAGCTTTTCGAAGTCATGCTGGAAAGGGATGAAATCGAAAACGTTTTCTTTCTTAATAACATCCACCCAAAATCGCTTTAAGCTCAAGATCCATATAATAAACTGAATAAGTTTAACAACGTCAACAATGCTCCCTGGACTAAAAAATGCATTTGAAGGAGACAAACACATACGAGTGCTAGCAACAACAACATCAACAACAAAAAATAGCTCAATGGGAAAAAGAGTTCTGCGTAGCGATAGGGGTAACTTCAACAGAATGAGTCTTTCACGAAATTTAAGGAAGTGTTATCGAAGATTTTCCTCGACTTTTTTTTCTTCTTTTATTTCTCCCTTTTCTGTCTTCCACCCCTCTCCCCCTTTATATATCCGAGAGATATCCCGCCAAAATAAAAGGGGTGCGCAAAAGTAGAGAAAAGAAGGCGAAATTGAAGTCGACATTTCTTTTGACAAGTCCGCGACAATACTTCACGCCACTTTTCGTCCATCTATCTGAGTTTTTCTGTCCTGTCCTATCGGGAAAGAAAAAAAAAACACCGAAGAAGAGAATTGAAAAAAAAGATCAGAAAAAAAGTGGAGGGATAGTAGGGAAGGGACATGTTATGACTGTCGGCAGCTTTTCTTTTTTTCCTTCTCTTTTGGATGTCAGAAGAAGATAGTTATAACGGGGTTTTGACTTTGTAGAAGGATTTAACAAGTAGTTATACGAGAATTGATTTTTAGTCTATTTCTTTCTTCCTAACTTTTCTGTCATTCTTGATGCTAAATGGAAAAAAAAAAGGAACTGAAAATAAAAAAAAAAAAAAAAATTTTTTTTTAGATGTTTTAGAATAAAAATTGAGTGACCAAAAGAAATAATATCGAAAAATCTCCTGTCATATGTGAATAAAGTTACAAAAGAACAACTGAAATTGGGTCTAAAACTTCTAATTTTAAAACTAATTAAATTTCTCTGTTATAAAATTTATTATCGTGTCTTATGAGAAGTTAGTTAAACTATAGAATGAGTTACAGTTATGTTGGCGTGGATTAAAATGTTACTAGTAAAACTAATACTAAATTACACAAACTAATACTGTAATATTAAACTTATTTTATATTCCTTTATGAAAAGGTCAGTATTTACGCGATATGTATTGTCAAAATATTGTTTCATCAAAGGAAATTTGAGTTCATTTTTTTCATACAATAAAAACGCACATCATATCTGGTTAAAATGAAAAGACATTGAAAGAGATACACACCAATACTAGATGCATTAATAAAGGCATTATTACAATTTAATAAAATTTCTACTGCAATGTTTAAACAACAATTATTAACCCTCAATTATTGATTAACCAATAGCTGTCATATATATATATCGCCATTAATATATAAACAAAAGAATTCTTTTAATTAAACAGATAGCAAAAAATCCAGGACAAGTTTTATTTATATCTACTCAAAACTGCATATATTTCCAGTGATATATATCTAGCAAAATGAAAATTTCGTTTCCATCATGGCTATTTCTTAAAAAAAGAAGAAAAAATGCTGTAGACACAAAAAATAGAGAAAATGCGACGATAAATCGGCAAAAAACAAGTACCAAAAGCACTTTGATAAAATATTTGATTCGGGCGAAATTTGCACAATCACGTATGAGTGCAGTATTCAAATAAGGGAAGAAAACACACACAAATACCTTCCACTTTACAAAAATTACTCTTCGCCCTCAACATACTCCGTGTTAAAGTATGCAAATAGCTTTTCCGAAGTCATGCTGGAAAGGGGATGAAATCGAAAACGTTTCCTTTCTTAATAACATCCACACGAAATCGCTTTAAGCTCAAGCTCGATATAATAAACTGAATAAGTTTAACAACGCCAACAATGCTCTCCGGACGAAAAATGCATTTGAGGAGACAAACACATACGAGTGGTAGCAACAACAACATCGAGAACAAAAAATAGCTCAATGGAGAAGACTTCTGCGTAGCGATAGGGGGTAAGTCAATATAGTGAGTCTTTCACGAAATTTAAGGAAGTGTTATCGAAGATTCACCTCGACTTTTTCTATTTCTTTTATTCCTTCCTTGTCTGTCTTCCACCCCTCTCTCCCATTATATATCCGAGAGATATCCCGCCAATATAAAAGGGGTGCGCAAAAGTAGAGAAAAGAAGGCGAAATTGAAGTCGACTTTTCTTTTGACAAGTCCGCGACAATACTTCACGCCACATTTCGTCCATCTATCTGAGTTTTTCTGTCCTGTCCTATCGGGAAAGAAAAAAAAAAAAAACACCGAAGAAGAGAATTGAAAAAAAGAAAAAGAAAGAATAAAAGTGAAGGGATAGTAGGGAAGGGACATCTCATGACTGTCGGCCTCTTTTCTCTTTTCTTTCTCTTTTGGATGCCAGAAGATAGTTATAACGTGGTTTTGACTTTGTAGAAGGATTTAACAAGTAGTTTTGCGCGAATTGATTTTTGGTCTATTTCTTTGCTCCTATCTTTTCTGTCATTCTTGATACTCGATTGGAAAAAAGGGAATGAAAAGGAATTTTTTTTTTTTTTTTTTATGGATATATTAGAATAAAAAATGATTGACCAAAAAAATAATATCGAAAAAAATTTCAATCGTAGGGGAATAGAAAGTTATAGAAGAGCGATTGGAATTGGGTGTAAAACTATTTTTGAAGCTAATTAAATCTCTTTTTTATAAAAATTCTTCATCTTGTCTTACGAGAACTTCTGTTAAAGTAAAGAACGAATTATATTTTGTTGGCGTGGATAGAAATGTTACCAGCACAATTATTTTATTTTCCTTAGCAAAAGGTCAGTATTTAGCCCGATTTATATTATCTAACCATCAAAAAATATGTTTTATTATTAAGGTGAAAATTATTGAGTTCATTTTTTTCATGCAATAAAAACGCAAAGCTGGCTTTGCAAGATGGCTTTAAAGAATATTTGGTTTAAATGAAAAGATACTGAATTCATGGTGAAAAAAAAAAGATACTTCTTCAATAATTGATACATTAATAAAGGCATTATGATTAAATAAAATTTTCCCTGCGATGTTTAATAAATTTATTATATATATTGTAGAATTTAGAATAAATTTGTGCAATATTTAAAGAAATATGTATTTAAATTTATAAATATAATAATTTGTGATATATATTAATTCCCTTTAAATTTACAAAGACTATTAAATTAAATTACACAAGGGCTAAACATATATATTATGCACTATAGTTATTATAAGCATATAAAACTTCATAAATTTGCTAAGTAATTGTGTACTATCAATGAAATTCACAAATTTAGAAATAGGGTTATACAATCAATTTTTAATGATGTTTAATTATTCACATTTCATAATAGTTTTTAATTATTCACATTTTCCTAATTCATAATAATAAATTTAATTATTCATATTTTATAATAATAAATTTAATTATACATATACCTTAATAAGTTAATTATTCATATGCCTATTAACATTTAATTATTATATATATGATTAATTCATTCACTTCCATTTTTAATGATGTTTAAAAAATTTACACAAATTTTTTTTTTGCAGTAATAAGAAAATAAAATTGAAGAGCATTTATAGCACTGAGTTCAGTATCAAAAAGCCTTTTGGGAAAAATGAGTAAGAGATACCATTTTACAAAAACTTTTTTTAATATTTCTCTTAAGCATTTTAATTATTCTTATGATTTAAATTTAAGCCTTATTCTTACATAATCACACCATCATTAAAACTTGTTTATGTTGTAAAAAATCCCTTCTGTTACAAGTTAATAAATGTTAAAATAACAGCGATGATATAAAATACATTTTCATTACGTCAATTATAAAATGTTTTTGCATCTAGAATATAACGATAACTTTTTACCAGTTAAATAAACTCAAAAATGTAGTATAAATTACTTTGAAATAACCAATTGATTTCCCATTTTTAAATCATAAACGCTTAATTTACGAACTAGTTCATTCTACATTTCGAAGATCTTTAAATTCGCATTTCGCTCAAACTATTTTTAAACTATTGCACAAAGTACAATAATTATCTTCAATTAAATGAGGCATTACAGCAGCTACGAGAAATAAAATTTTTCAAAAGCAATAACACGGTTGGAAACATTCTTTCCGCAAATCAAACCTATCAATCCTAGTAGCATAATCAATCCTAGTAGCACTGGTCTTCAGAAAAACTCCCAGAGTCATTAGAATTAATAGCTATCAAATGTCATTAAACTAAACACATTAAAGCTGCATAACGTACTTAACGAGCGGCATTTATTGCAGAAGACATTTTATTGCATTTAAAATGCCAGTTACGACAGAAGATCGCATGTTAATTACCCAGAGATTTAAAAATGAACTCCGGTAGGAATTTATGCAGCGACAGAGATGAAACGTTTATTAATAAAAATGAATTATAAAAACGGTTTGCAACGCTGGAGATATTAACGACTTGATATCGTGCGCAAGTTATTGAAGTCCTGTGGAGTTAATGTTGTGGAAAATTATAACTTTGAGCATTACGCATGCTCAGTGGGCGCTGAATTCTTGGATGGATTTTGTAGGGCTGGAGTTTATTTGAAGACATTTCGAAGAAATTCTACAACCAAATCGATTGAATAGTGAATTGTAAATAAAAATCATTTAATACTTTTTATTTGGGTTTTCATAAAATTCATTGTAAAACATGAATAAATATTTATAATATGACATTTATATATGATAAACGAAATTTATATTAAATATTTTGCAGTATTTCATAATCACAGGTTAAAAGTGAGAAATAATTTATTGTTCTGCATGCAAAAGTAATATATAATGAATAGAATTTTTAAGAAACAAAATCAGACAAAAGAAGAGAATTTTCAAGAAACGAAATCAGACAAATGAAGAGAATTTTCAATAAATAAAATCAGACAAATGAAGAGAAATCATTCCTTGTTCCTACATTCAGAAAAATCATTCAGAAAGGCTCATGTAGGATTCTTTCGGAAAATCATCCAGGAAAATAATTTCTGAAATCATTCAGGAAAGCCTACACCAGGTCCAGAAGACCCCGGCGCAGTCGACTAGGTCATGGTTAAGGGTAAAATGCAGCTTCATTTTTAGCGAGGAACCACCAGGCTGAAGTCTGACTCAACCTCAAGCTCTACGACCCTATTAGACCAGTACCTACGGTTTAAAGGTGATTCCGAATCACTACAAGCACACAGGGTACCTCCGGGATTTGAACCCGAAACCTGTTGTACCGAGTACCAGAGCGCTAGACACTCGGTCATCAGGCCTCTTATAAATTCTAATTACTTATTTTTATTCAAAAGAGCATTCCATAATGATTTAAGTAAAATATTAGAAAATTTGTTTAGTTGCCTGAAAATGTTTTTCAGGAAAATCTGAAGAAGAAAGAACAATGACTTGTTTTTAAAAATAAAGATAATTCTTGCAAATTTATTTACATATTTTAATGATTGTTAATCTCTTTAAGTTGCTAAAAAACAATTAAAAAAACTTTCCTTTCTTATTAAGTATTGAAAACATTGTACAATATTCAGTCACCAAGAACGTTCATATGTCTTCCTATATCGTTACCATATTAATTATTTTTATTTTACTGAAATTCCAAGGTAAATTTAAAAATTTAAAAGTGTTTAAAAACGAAATATTGAATGCGTATCTATGTCACAAAAAAGATAAATTGCAAATAGAGCATTAAGACAATTATGAATTTTTTTGCTAGTAAGATAAAATTACTTTGCATCTGAATGCAAATAGATAATTTTAAATAAAAAGAGGAAATTTGAAATAGACAAAGTCCTTCTTATATTTTCAAACATTTTTTAAACTTATTTTCTTAATGACCTTGTTTCTCTTTGTAGCGGAACATAAATGTATACCAATATTATAAAAAAAAAAAAATTGCACTAGTTACATGTAGCATATAATGATTATAGAAAATTTTAATGGACTATTTTGTTTTTACTTTGTTCTAATTTTGTAAATAATAATTACTTCTTTTTATTAAAAAATGCATACCATAACGATTTAAACAAATTATTTGACATTTTTTTTTTAGCTAAAAGAAAAATGAACAATGGATTACATTTTAAAAATAAAAACAATTCTTGCAAATTATTAACAATACTTTTTTGTATGTTTTAATGATTATAAATCACAACAGGTAAATTATAAATAGAGCATTAAGATAATTATGAATTTTTGCTTGTAAGATAAAATTACTTTGTATTTGAATACAGATAACAGATAATTTTAAATAAAAGAGGACATTTTAAATAGACAAAAGCATTTTTTTGTCAAAAATTCCTTTTAGTTAATTTTCATAATGATCTTGTTTCACTTTGTAGGACAGCATAAATATATACCAATATTATAAAAAAATCGCTTGTTACTAATCTCGTATAATGGTGTTATACGATATTTTTGCCTACACTGTCATTTTGCTACTATCATTATATGTATTATTAGAATCGGAAAGTATTGAGTTGAACATAAGAACCCAAACAAAAGAACTCCCAGAATATTGTGCAGATTCCTCTGTTTATCAATGTGAAAAAAAAAGTTAAGCAATAATAAGAAATATCTCAACATCTAACAAAATCCATCAAAAAAGTTCGTTATAAAAGCAGGATAAAATCTATACATTTTGTGAAAGATTCCGTATAAGAAACTAAATAACAGTTTTGAGTAGTATCTCGGTTTTATTTTCTGCAGTTTTCATTTTCCGTATACCTATACTACGTTTTTCCCAATATCTCCCCAAGGCTTCGCAGATTATTTTTTATAACAAAGGGAAGAGCAATAGCAACATTATATTTATTTGTGCAGATGATTGAAAAATACTATATGCTACTAGTTTATTTATTTATTTATTTTTTTTTTACTTTTAACTAACATTTTCGTCTGCGAAAATTAGCGGTTTTTTTCTCAGAATCAATGAAATTCTTAATTGTGTTAATTTAAATTAAAACGAATTCCTTTTTGTTGTAGGGATGTTATTTTCTACCATTGTAATTGAAGGGGAAAAATGGCTTCTTTTTAAGTTTCTGAAAAATTATTAGGTTTTTTACTAGCATTTAGATAAAAATTTTTTATTATTTTATATAGAAAAACTACATGGAATCCGTGGTAGTTGACTCTCTACAAACATAAATACCACACATCAGTATTTTCCTTCAAAACATTATCACCTCAAAGTAATCCGTCTCGTATAATGATTAAATTGTATAATGAATGGTACAGGTTTGGTTTGTCGTTCTACGGTCACTTTGTGCACACTTTAGGTTAATTAGACCAGGACCTACAGTTTAACGGGGATTCTGAACCACTCACAAACATCCATGCAACCGCCAGGATTCGAACCTGAAGCCTGTGCTACCAACTGCCACAGAGCTAGCCAATTTGCCATCAGGCAGCGAATAGTACATGATTTGTTCCACCTTAATTAGTTGTTTAACTCAATGTAGTCTAAAAACACCACGCACACTATATTATATACATACACAGAATTAGACACAAACAATATTTGCCACATATGAAGTAAAAGACAGATAATTATAGCTTATGGAAGGGCTCTACTTCTGAATTAGTACTCTCTCCTCCAAGCGTAAAGTTGATCTGTAGGTTCCGGCCCTAATTAGCCCAAAGTCTGCACAAAGTGATCGTAGAGCAACCAATCAAATCTCTAAGCACAGTATGCGCTAAGAAATGCAGGGTTGTGCTAATTAAATTTTCTCTCGGGGTTAGAGACTGTATACCAACTAAATGTTTCGCAGCGAGAGCGCATGGATGCACAGAATCTCTTCTCGGGTAAGAGTCTCGAGGCCTACTGACCACTTCCACTGAACGTTACAAGAGGCGCTCTTGCCAATGCGTAGATTTAGATTTGGTTTGTAGCTCTACGGTAATTTTTATGAATAGCTTAAACTAATTAGACCGGGACCTACAGTTTAACGGCGATTCGAACCACTCTCAAACATCCCTGTCTTCGCCAGGATTCAAACTTAAAGCATGTGGTACCATAAGCCAAAGTGCCAACCAATTGGCCCTTAGGCAGCGAATTATACAGGACTTGTTCGGCCCTAAGTAGTTGTTGCACTTAATGTTGTCTTTAAACTCATTATATCGAAAAAATATGTAGACATTTAATCTATATAACTCCGCATAATATTTGATTATTTTTAACTACTTTAAAATATGCCTTAAAAAGTAACACAAAAATAACATACTCCAGCAATATGCAAGAACTTTCTTGTGGCATTTATACAACGTCGAAATAACTTCTTCAAGAACAGTCTTTTCCTGTCGAAGTCCAAAGGCTGAAAAGGAAGAAGCCGAGTTTGTGTCTGTAATCAATTTTCAGGAAAACCGGATTGAGAAGGAAAAATGCTGATTAAAGCATTTATGGAAACAAGGCTCAGGGAAAAAGGAGAGGGTATCAGGTGTCGGTGCTGCAAATCCAGGATTTTCCAGTTTCTGAACTGATTGGAAAAGTGGTTTCGAAAGGAGTTCTCCGGGAACTTTCAAGTATCGGTTGACGGGCGGGATGAAAGATATCCGGGGATTAGGGCAGGCGATGTAGGGGGCGCTGCAGAAGTGGGAGAGCCCTGCCAGAAAATAGAATGTGTTTGTCTAAATGTGAGTGCACATTTGAATTTGGGAATTTAAATTCGTCGCAAGTAACCGAGTAAATGCAAAACAAGGAAATTAATTTTAAAATTAAATACATATTTTCAGACACTGTAGTATTAAAATATTTTTTTTTTTCTCACGTAAAAATAAAATATCACAATATGAAAACACATAGTGAATTAATCATTTCACTAAACAAATCGTATTTTAAATAACGTTCAAATTATTGCATTTTATTAAAGTCATTGATAAATTAAATATTTTCCAACGGCTTATGAAAAAATTAAATCCCTCTATAGACAATTAAGCAAACTAAATAATATAAAAAAATTATAATTTTGGATAAAAAAATATAATTTCGGATATAAAAAATATATAGTATATAAAAAAAATAATATCTGATATAAAAAATAAATATAATATAAAAAACATAATTTCGGATATAAAAAATAGAATATAAAAAAATATAATTTCGGATATAAAAATATAATTTCAGATTAAATTTCACTTTATTTACTCAACAAATAAATACTTCACTTTAGGAAATTTTTTTTTTTAAAGCTAGTCCAGATTTGGGGGGTTTTTTTTCTCACAAGAAATCATTATTATGTCTTTTTCCTCATCAAATAGATGTTTAACGCCCTTTATTTAACGAAAATTTGGTGGCACAATCTTTCAGTAACTAGCTTTTAAACTGGAATTTCTAGCAAATTACAAGTTGATTCTTACATTAAGTTATGAGCAAGTATTTTCTAAATGGATCACCGCTTAGCTTCAATTATAAAAATAAAATAAGAGTTAAAAATATCAATTTTTGATAATATACAAGCAAAGGAGTGACGAATTTCAAGTCTCTTAATCTTTTCTTAAACTACTCAATCCATTAATATAAAACTTTATGCAATATGCATACTGTGTTTTCATAATTATCTTAAATATATTTTACAAATAGTAATTCAGTCAATTTTTAAGATATATATATATACATATATTACACATATTTAATATTTGAGTGTCAAAATATTATTTATAAATATGTTGACACTCATAAAAACTCTCATGGATTGTGTAGATTCTTTTATTACACCATGAAACACACAATAAATTACACTGATTTGGCTCAGCTCTCATCAATTTCACACAATTCTAAGCAGTTCTATTTTTCTATCTAAAAAAAACTGACGGTAGTTTGTATTTACATGCAGAAAGCTCGCCAAGAAGAGTGCCAAGGCTGGAATATTGGCGTGCGCCAACAATACTTGTCCCTCACATCAATTTGTATATATATTCAAATTTATATATTTATAACATCTCCTAGTCCTTTCCTATAAAACTAATGGTGAACCACCGCTTGTCAAAGGAATAAAATTAATTTATTTAATTGAAAATTATGTCCGTCATACCAAATAGAATATTTAAAAGCGCATGGTCTTTTATGACACATTTAATGCAACTACCCTTTTCTTTCAGATAATATTGTTCCATCAGAATGGTTAATTACTTCAAGCGGCACTCATAATTTCCATGAAAATGCATGGGGCAGTCGATACACATAACTAAGCCATCAAATCCACACAAGCCATTAAACTTCCCGGCTGAGGAAGATTGATATACAGGACGAGACACCGAGGCTTTTAAATCCACCCCCACGGGACCCGAGGGGGCCGGGCATAACGAACTCCAGCCCGTGGGGTGGGGAATCTATATAACGAAGGACAGGGAGAAAAAATTACCCCGTTGAAAATGTTTTAAATAAATACCCGTCGGGATGAAGTTAAGGAGTTCCCTTTAAAGGGGGCACTCGCCAGAACGCCCGGCCTCCATTGCATACAGCTCAATCATTATTAAAAGGATCTGTGTAATGCATTGGCTTAACTCGGACGCAACAAAGCAAGGGACAATGTTATCAAGCAGCAGCATGCAAGGCCATTTGCAGTGAGGGATTTGGAGGCTCAATCGCCCGAGACAGAAACTCTAATGGCCACATTTGTCTAAAAGCTGTTGTTTTGAAGCATTTTGTGAATGGAATTGTTTCACTTTGTGTTGAGGCAGATACGTGAATCAATGGAGATTATGCATATCGATTACCATCAAGTTGAAAATGACTCATTGCTTAATGGATTCACTGCGGTGAAGAATGTATACGTCGCAAGATTAAAAAGCATTAATAAATGGATGCGTTATTTATAGGTAATCGGTATTACTAAAAAAGAGCAAACATACTGAGAATTGATAGCTTAAAAATGAATGTGCTGATAATTATGAATGTACTTTAAGTAAATTTTTAAAAATATTGAAAAGATTTTAGAATATCATATTAAAACTTTTCTAATTTTTTTTTTATTATTATTATTATTTTGAAGAAGTTTGGCAACCCTAGAAATGTCATTGTCGATGAGCGCAGATGAGGAGCAACGTTTCAAGAAACCAATTATATATATCTCACACTAGTACAGTACGCATTAGCAATAAGGTGTGCTAAAATAATTTCGATTATGCTCCAGTTTTTAACAAATGGACAGTTGAAGAAATAGTAAAATAATTCATTAACAGCCAAAATTTAATCATGGCCATATAAGCAATTACATCTTTCTTAAAAGATACTGAGTGCTGACAAAAGAAGAAATCAAATTCAAATGGAAGTTATACCTCAGAACTGAAATTTCTCTCCTTTTACACACCATCTGTAATGCGCACAGTTATGAAGTTCTGGATCTCCAGCTAATCTTTCATTAACTGCCGAAATTTAGCGAGATATTAATATCCTAGCTAATAATCATATGCATACTAATCGGAATTTATTTTATGGGAATTTTCGTAACAAACAATTACATCTTTTTTAAAATATTGTTTACAGATAAAAAAAAAGAAATCAAATTCAAATGGACGTTATACTTTCTGACTGAAATTTCTCTTCTTTACACACCACATCTTGATACTCGGAGTTGCGGTTAATCATTCACTAACCACCAAAATTTAATCTTGTGCATGCAAATCAAAATATATTTTATGGAAATTTTCGTAACAATCAAACGACCTTTTCCTTGGTGTGTCGTTAAAGGCTTGCTCATAAGAGGCGAGGAATCAAGTGAAGATTCTTTTTTCCGCCATTTACATAAGGTGGTAGAAATTGCTTTATGGTGTGTGTGAAGTACGAATTATATACCTTCTATATGGTTGTGTGTCATTTTTTACTTAAAAAGTATCAACGTTTGCCAAAATATGAAACTGACAGTTTATAAATCAAACCAAAGTCAATTCGAACCTAAGTATGAGTTTATTATATAAACATTATGGATTATAATGATTTTGAATTTGAGACGATCATTAACGTGGTAACGATAATGATAAATTCTTAAGATATAAATCATGGAAGGAAATCAGTTTTAATTTTAACATTTTAATTCTTATAGCAATAATAAACTACACAAAAACAAACGTATTCGACAAAAGTTCATAATAAATAAATTCATAGAAAAATGATGCTGTAGAACTATTTCCTATGTAAAAATTATGAAAGCAAAGGTGTTTAAAACCTTCTATCATCATTTATGTGCAATAAGAGTTATGATGTAAATCTCATTTAATTATAATATAAATATTATCCCAGCTAATAATAATTTTCAATTATCTTATTTTCATTTAAAAAGCCGTTGTAAAAATAATTAACATCTCATACCTTTCTTTCATGTTCAATATATATATTTTTTTATGATTTTGAATATTTAAAGTACTACTTTTAACCAGCAAATATATTTAAGAATTTCACTGAGAAATCAATGCTATAAAAAATGCAAAGAAATATTTCCGAAATCGAAAATTAATGAACTCAGTTAACATAATCGAAAATATTTCAAGTGTTTGAGAGTTAAAAATTTGAAGACATTGAATGTTCAAGACGAAATATTTTAGATGTCTTGAGCTGAGACTTACGGTTGGTCAGCGCTTCACGCTCACCACTTAAGGGTGCATTTCCATCGGCAACGTGACGCTAACGCGAAGTCAACTTTGACGATTCAAATATACAGTTAAAATATTGCCTGATTTTATGTATAGAGATGCAGCAAAACTGTAGATATTTAAATAAAGAGAGATTAAAAACCCTTTTTTGTATGACTATTCTTGAAGTTGTAAAAATTTTGCTGGCTCCCATCGTTTATTATTTTTGTTTTTATTTAGATAATTTTTTTATTATTTACAGTTTTGTTCTAATAAATTTATATTTTTGCGAAAAGTTGAATTTCTTTGATAAATTTATTTAAGAAAAAAAATTACCAGAATATATATCTAATATATAAAATTCTCGTGTCACAGTGTTTGTTGCCAAACTCCTCCGAAACGGCTTGACCGATTCTTATGAAAATTTTTGTGCATATTTGATAGGTCTGCGAATTTGTCGTAATCTATTTTTTAAACCCCTAAGTGATAAGGGTGGCCCACCCTTAAATATTTTTTAAAATTTCTTTGGCAAACCAATGTAGTGGCAACAATGTATTGTTAATGTTTAGTTAAGCAAAATTGGCAACTTTATTATTGTAAAAAAAAAATAAACATGGCTGAAATTCCGTGTCACGATGTTTATTCGCGATGAACTCCGAAACTAACCATCCGATTTTAACTTTTTTTTTTTTTAAATGTTTGTTTTGTTCCAACTTGAGAGATAGGATAGTTTTTTATTCAGATTTTTTCGTATTTAAATGCAAAATCGTTTAAAACCTACCATTGAGGAAGGCGCAAATCTTGCAACCCTGAATTTCCGCCAATTTCTTTAGGGTTGCAATACTGCAATTAGAGGAATTCGTAGCTTCATTTTTCGAACAATATAATGACTATTTTATTGCTGTTTCGATAATTAATTGCAGAATTCTTATTTGCACTAATTTCATCGTTGGAGTAAAAAAGTTTGTTTCCACCACAGACGAAAGATATACCACAATAAAAGGATGGCGCCGTGTCTCGATGCCTGTACTACATAACCGTAAAATTCTCATGTTCTAAATATTATTGTTTTATGTACTACTTTAAATTTTGTGAAAATTATATTGTATGAAATTTATATTATTTCTATGAGAAATAAATCAAATGTATGTAAGTACTACCTGATTTGATTATCAATATTTTTTTTATTTTCTAAGTTTGAATTTGAATTGGAATAAAATATATTGAATGAAAAGTTGTGAATCAAAACATTGAACTTTTCTATGCTTAAAGTCTGTCAGCATGTGTTGTATTTGATTAAGAATTCTAAAATGAAATGTGATCTAACAAGATAATATAATATAGACAATATAATTTTAAAGAAAGATGATGAATTTTAAGGATTTTTTGAAAAGTGTGAAAATGAAGTAAACTCTGCAATTATTTGATATAATGATAACATTAAAATTTTATAAAAGGTATTATAATAGTTGCAAGTTGAAAATCAAGGACATTTTATTTTAAAAACTTTTGTTATATGAAAAACAAAAATTTGAATTTGAGTGATTTAAATATTGTCGAAGAAAAATTGATAAATGGTACTTTAAGTTGGAAGTTATTTAAAGAAAACTAAACAAATAAATAAGTGTTTATATTAATAACGGAGAATTTAAAGCTCAATAACATTTTTATGTATGTACATTTGTTTTTATTTATATTTAAAAGTTGGTTTTAATTATTTCTTATTTGAATTTTTATGCATTTTGTATTCATTCAAAACATCACAATAAAAATATTTCTGTTCTAAATGCTTTGAAACTTCATGTAAAAGTTTTCTTTAAATGTATGAAAGGAATAGAACATGGAAATTAACCTAAATTCATAAATTATTTTTATTTTAGTTTTTAAACTAAGAATTTTTGTAAATTTGTAAAAAAGCTTGTGTCGACAAACTTTAAGCATACAAAAATGTATAAATAATTGAGAGATAAATTTGAAAACAGTATATTACCTACATAAGTATATTCCCAGCATAAAAATACTTGCAAAGGAAAAAACTATTCATGTTTTATTTATTTTTGAATTATAAAATTTTGCAACAATATCACATTTTTGCAATGTTTATCCATATTTTAAAGAATAAATTGTATAAAGAAAAGTTAAAGTTGATATTTTTATGTGAAATTCAAAGGTTTTGAATATATTTAATCAAAACACTTGCAAAAAGGCTAAATATTTTAAATTCAGGTCATTTCATATTAAAAAGCCTTTGCAAATAGCAGAAAGTTGTAAAAAAAAAAGTTTGTCGAGCAAATTTTAACTTTTTCAAAACAAATCTCAGAAAAATATTTACAGCTTTAAGGAAAAACAAAACTATATTTTTTAATAAATAAGACTAAGAACTTGATAATTCAATGGCATTTTAATATATTTACAACATTTTTAAAAGTAATATATCTAATTAAAAGTTGTTTTTAGCTTTTTCTCAGAATGAATTTTTATGTTGTTTTCATGTGAAACACCATAACACAAGTAATTTTGATTCAAATGCTACAAAACTTTGTATTTATGTTTTTCATAAATATTTACAGGACCTCTGAAATGATTATAGCTACATAAATATTTTTTATTTCAATTGTTAAACTTGGAATTACATGCAAATTTTGGAAGAATTTTGTGTCGACAGCATTTAAACTAGCACAAAATAAAAATAATAAAGATATAAATTTACCAGAGGTCTATTCACTGTAAAATGTTAGTACAAACAAATACAAACTTAGAAATTTAAAAAAAAATATTGATTTGATTTCAGGTTTTGTAACAGTATCAATTTTTGACCATTTTTTACCCCTTATTTTAGCTTATAAAAAATTTAAAAAAAATAATGAAATTTTTTTATGTGAAATCATTAGTTTTTAGATACATTCAATCCAAAAATGTGTACAAAGATAAAAAAATTTCAAAAAAATTCCTTCGAAGGTGTTCGTGTACCTTAAACGATCGTTTGCATTTGTATTTTATTGTGAATTTTTTTAAAGTCTTTTCTTATTATATCCCGATTTTATTTTAATTGTATTGTATTTTTTCAATTATCATTTTCAGTAAACGACCACCAAAAATCTAATCTCAGAATCCGTGTTTCTCCCATGGGCAGCTGTATGTTGCATGCTCACGTATTGGAAAACCATCGAATTTATTTATTTTGACGGAAGACAGATTAACAAGAAATATTGTTCATCGCTTAGTTCTTAGTTAAATGAAAATAATGATTATTAAAAATTATATTACGTAAAATAATTATAAAACAGTCTTAAAAATCAACATTATCTACCTCATTCATTAAATTAATAAAAATTAAACATTTTCTATTCGTTGAAACTTAATTTGATCCTTTCATCATTCTTTACCAATCACTTCCTTAACAATACCAATTATAGTATCTAATAATTGAACGAAATACAAGAAAGCCACAGCAACGCGTGGCCGGGTCTTCTAGTATATATATATTCAATGGAGAATGGCAACGTCCAGTCATATAGTTAAATAAAATAGTAACAAATAAATTAAAAATATCATTAATCTGTAGTATTTAGAATTAACCTGTTAAAATATCATTTTTTTTTATTAAGATTTAAATTATAAACAAAATATAGTGTGATTTCATTTTCATAAAATATAAAAAAAACAACAATCACATTATAAAAATGCATGAAATTTATTAGAACCTAATTAATTAAATTAAATTAAATTACTCTAATTTAGTTATTTATTATTTATTCATAATATTATCTAGAAGCTTATTGTTAAAATAGCATTATAAACTAACTCTTGACAAAAAGGAAACCTTTGCCAAGATAATTGTTTAAATTTATAAGCAAAAGGTAAATTATAGCAAAGTTATCTGCAGAATGTAATAAGAGTAAAAGAAAAGAAATTATTTAATATAATTTAGGTAACTTTCTGTAATATGTAGGATTAGAAATTACAAACCACACAGACAGTCCAAAAATACAGTCCTTGGATTACAAGAGTATAACAAATATATTTAATTTAATATAAGTAGACTTCCTGTATAATTATATTTTGTACTACTACAAGAATTGGAATGAAAAAAAAAAAAAGAATCAAGAAAAATACGAAAAGTATACGAAAATTGGATTAGCTATGACATTTTCAGTACCAAATAAAAAATGTCAAATACAAGTGGCTTAACTATTTCTTAAGACTCCAGGGAACCGTAAATGTCACCAGGAAAAAAAGTTGCAATAAAGACAAAAATGTTTTACTCGGTGATAAATGATGACCAGGATTATTTTCCAAAAAAAATAAATAAAAAATGTTTTTGGAAAAGTATAAATAAATCGCACACAATAAATTAAATTACAGGTGTTTATGAGATGTATAAATCGAAGATTTAATTTTTAATCAGAAGTGCACAAATAAATTTAATCTTAAACTGGGAAAAACATTTTAATTGTAAAAATTAGATAATTATTAAAAATTTTAGTTTCAACATTGGAAACAGGATTAACCTCTACAACATGTTATAAATGAATATAATTCTTTTTGTCTATTTCTAATCTAAGAAATTTTCATGTTAAAAATTTATGCTTAAAAATTAAGAAAAGATGAATATGAGGTACTATGATTTGTAAGATAGATAGATCACGAGCTGTGAAATGTCCACTCCACTGAGAAGTGAGGAAGTGGACCCTCCCCCTCTCGATGGATTGCTTTAAAAGGAGGTTTTTAGTTAAGAAGAGAGTTCTGCGACAAGTCGACCAGAAGTGTAGTTTTTTCTTTTTTTCTCTGAAAGTGACTGAATAGGTTGGAGATTCAACCTGTTTTCAAAGTGTAGCCCCTTGCGGTTTCGTAAATCACGCCGTGTAATAATTAAAGTCTGCCGCAGATCAGGCGTTTAGATTTCGTTGTAGACTCGAGAACTCTAAAATCTCCGAATTTGGGAGTGAACTGTACTTGTTTATAGAAATTATATCCTTAATTTTCATTTTTTGAATGAATAAACCTTTCCATGAACCTGAAAACCTAAAATTGTCTTTCTTCTTGAAACGGTTATAGGCTTATAGGCCAAGACGTTACAAATTCCCATAATAGTTTGCAGATTCATCCATTTGCCAAAGTGAAAAAAAAAATAAATAAGAAATACTTCAATATCCAACAAAATCTGTAAACGTTCTTTATAAAAGCAGGATAAAATCTATTTTTTGTGAAAGATAAAAGCAAATAACAGCGATGCACATCTTAAATGAAAGTTTTGAGTAGTATCTTTGACATTTTCTGCAGTTCCTACATATATTAAGTTTTACTAGTATCTCCTTTTAAGTTAAGGCCTCAGATTATTTTTATAACAAAAGGAAAATGCAACAGCAACATTATAGAAAAAATACTAAATGTTACTATATCAGCAGCTAAAACTACCTATAATGTATTCGTCAGCGAAAACTAGCGCTATTTTTTTTTTTTTGGGCAGAATCAATGAAATTTTTGTTGTGTAAGTAGAAGTCTGACTTGGCTCCGTGATAATCTACAGTCATATGACACCGGAACATACTGCTTAAAGTAGATTACGAACCACTACAAAAAGCCACGGTACAGCCGGGACTCGAACCTGAAGTTGTGACACCAAACATCACAGCACTATACACTCGGCCATTCAGGTTCCATGAAGTTCTTAATTGCATTAATTTGAATTAAAACGATTTTTTTGTAGTTGTTCGGATTTCATTTTCTGCCAGTGTAATTAAAAGCGGTCAGGTGGGCGAGTGGCTAGCGCTCTTGGTACCCCTTGGTACTCGACTCTTTGGGGTGCCATGGATGTTTGCTGTGGTTCGAATCCACTTTAAGCCGTAGGTACCGGTTTCATATGACCGTAGAGCGTCACAGAGTGCAATCAGGCTTCTCCTCACCCACAACCTTCCCAAACTGTAAAGGGACAACTCTAGACAGGGGGCTGGGGTTAGCTCTAGATACAGTGATGGGGTGCAGTAGTAAGTGTAATTGAAGGGGTAAAATGGCTCCTTTTAAATTTGAACAAAGCTATTAGTTTTTTCCTAGTACATAAATAAATTTTTTTATTAAATTCATGTAGAAACTACAAGGAATCTATGGCAGTCGGCTCTCTGGAAACATGAACACCACATCAGTATTTTCTTTCAAAAGATTATCAGCTCAAAGTAACCCGTCACGTGATACGAGGACACCCTCTCCCCTTCTCCCTTCATACCCTCACTCCCAATTAATCCTCCCTCCCCCCCGTCCACCATTTTAACTGGAGCTCAAAACACTTCATTAGTCGCATTAATATAGGCAGGCCGCGCGCTGCCCGAATCAATCGCTCGCAGTGTTATCTGGATCGGAAGACATCCTGATTGTTACACGTCCCGGAGTTTTGTAATTAGGAACGGACTTTTAACTCTTCAGGCATGAACTCGGAAGGGGGAGGATTTCTGCTGCTGTAATCACTCTTTGCCTGGAAACGCTTAATGCGCTGAAAGGACCACCACCACCAGCGAAAAGTGCTGCATTGTAGCCGGCTGCACACACAACAAAACCTTATCTCCAAGTGATAGGAAGTCGAGAATGGCTAGAAATAGATTTGTAAAAATGTATGGCAAATGGATTGCATCCTCATAAATGAGAAAGGAAATCATTAATTTCGTAAAAGTTATAGGAGAAAATGAATCATTAATCATTTCAAAAAACTTATAAACCCTTGAAATTCTAATTGAATTATCTGTTCCCATTTTTTTAATTTAAGCAATAATATTTTAATTATTTCATTGCTTCAGAAACTGTGCTAATTCACAGTATTCATTCATTATGTTTATAAGAACTTGATTGCATTGTGTGCATAATGTTTCAGCTATGCTTATTTTAGTTAGCTATCCTCATATTTATATATTCGTTATCGAACAGCATTCATTTAATTTGTTAGTTATAAAAAGGAATTAAAAATTTTTTTTTCATTATATTTATATTTTGTAACCGCACTTCCTCCTACACACTGCAAAAGCGCTCCGTGTGGCGTTCATGACAAATGATCAGTTGACCTCGAAACTCTCCCCCGAGAGGAAGTGCAGCGCAACCGGCATCACCACTGAGAAACGTTCAGTTTGTTATCTCTCATCCCGAGATGAAATATATTTAGCAGAACCTTGTGTATTTATTGGTCTATAGACTCACGATTAGAGGAAATATATTTCACGCATGCAGCGCGTACCTGAGTATCTTTATCTTCGGCTGATAAATGGAATTTTTCCACGAATCTATAATTATATGTCTTTAAATGTGTTAAATTTTGTATGTGTGTGGTGTTTGTGCGTTATATACCATATAACGAAATCATATAAACAAAATCATAATTGATGTGTTATCATAAATCATAACACATCAATTAATAATTTTAGAAATATATAAATATATAATAAATTGCATAACACTGCAATCACAGCATTTTTTTAAACTTTATATTGAATTCAATCTACATTAGGAAGTAAATTTACAGTTCAGTTATTAATAAAGAAAACAAATTTTTTTTTCTGGCTAAATAATTATTTTTTTATAGCCATATCCTTGAAATTACACAAGAAATTTAATGAAAGAGAGCAATTTCGAAAGGAAAAAAAAAATATAAAAGGTTACAAGAATATAAAAGCGTTGCGCTTGAATGCATAATTTAATTAAAATATAAAATTTTTTAAAAATATATAAAATACAGGGTTTCAATAATACAATACTAAATGTATTTTATGTTTTTCTGTTAAACAATTGAAATTAACATTAGTTTCCTTGAAATCATTTTTATTTCTCAGAAAATTCAACGACCTGCATCACATGGTCACTCGTATATAAAAATCTTGGAAAATTCAAATTTAATTGCGTTAGAATTTATACTTTTCTATTCGTGAATTTGGTATTTTAAAAGAATTAAAATCATTCAAGGATAACCTTGAGTTTATAATTTTTTGAAATTTTACTGGAAACAAACTTAACAAGCATAACTAATGAATAATTGATTGCCTAAAATTATGCAATTTTGTAATCTTAAATGCAACTACATTTGAAGGACTGACTTAAAAAGAAAAAGGTTAAATAGCGTCTAAAAATAATATTCAAATATTTACATTTTAAAAAATTGCATATATCATACTAAAATGATACATTATAGTTCTAAAACTTTTAAATGATTTCAGGCTATAAACACTTCGTAATTTCTACCACATTTTCTAGCAATGAATTTTTAATACTTTTTTTTTTTATTTCATTTTTAGTTGTACGAAATTGAATCGTGTTAATAAAATTTGTATAAAAATTTGAATTGTACCAACAAATTACTTGTATTATCGTATTGTTTTAACTATTTAACTATAATTGTATTAACAAATTTGTATTTAATTGCAAAATTTAAACATTTGTTCAAAATCGCAAAACCCTGTCAAACTTAAAAAAACCTTGATATTACTAAGTATACAATAAATATAGTATCCCGTTCGATTCGTGGGCCAATGGTAACGTGCGTAGCTAATAAATCTGAGGGTTTAATTTGAATCCACTGATGTTGTCCGTTGCAGTTACGGTTTTCTGAAACGAGGAATCTCAATGGTCACTGGCGTATTTTAATCGTCTCTCATGTTTAGTTACACTGCCTGCTTGTATATTTTTAGAGCAGCTTTCTCTCATATGGCATCCAATGCGAGGCATTTACTCACAAAAGTTGCGAAGGAAACATAGTACGTCTGTGGATTCGTTGCATACTCTAGTAGAAAATGATGCCCACTGATATATAACCAAAAAAAAAATAATCTCCAACTAATTATTAAAAAATTAACGATTAAAAAATATTTAATTTTTTTATAGGTGACACCATTAAACATATTTTAGAGTAAAGTTCAACAGAAAAATGGAGCTTTATTCTTAGCCACCTAGTCAACATATTTGCTCACTTATCCAGTGTTAAAAATAGATCCTATTACATAAGGGAGTAGAAAAAAGACTAAAAAAAATCAAGCGTAAAGTATGTGTCATTGTTGCTTCTGCTAGCATATTTGCAAAGACAACGAAAGTCAACTACTCGTGTCCTTTCTTATACAAGTCCCACACAAAAAATTTCTCAAGAGGCAAAAAAAAACAACAACCATCCTTTTAAGAAAGAAATAAGACTCCAAGACTCCTCAATATATTCGAATTTTTATCTTTCCGATACCCCCTCACTTGAGCGCGAAAACTTAAAAGATTCGACTCTATCCATCAACAGTGCACTCTACGTCGTCAACTCCCTTGCCGATAACCCCCTCCACCCCCAAATAAAATATGAGGGCGCCAACCCTCCCTCGCCTCAAAAACCAAAAAGAAGAAAAAAGAAGGCGCACCCGTTAATGTATTCGTTATCGGCAAAATTCCGTTGGGGAGTTATTAATGGTCGCAACAGAGCCAAACATGACACTTAAGTCGGGCATTGGTGCAATACAAGACCCGATTTGTCAGGAAGGTACAGGTATTGATTAGTTAACTACCCCGTTTCCCCTTTTGGGGTAGGACAGCTCTACCCCTTTTACGCCAGAATCGTGGGGAGTAAAGAAAGTTGCCTAAATACCCCAAGGGCGGCGGTGGCAGAAAGAGCCATTTAAACGACGCACAGACACCCACAAGCGCGCTTTGAAGGCAATTTAAAACGGCTTTTATTGATTTGAAATGGATCGTGGTTTGTACCGTTCAGTGCCTCGTTATGGAAGCAAAAATAGGAGGTTCAAAATGCTTCTTGCCCGCAGCAACGTTATTCAAGTGTAAATATTAGAAATATTCACACCAATTTCCTAAAAAGTAATCAATGTGTGGCTTTTATTTACAATTTGATATTACTCTCATACTAAATATTTATCAATTCATGACATAGCTATTTCATTTTGTTAAATTTAGATAGGTCTTGCCATCACAGATGCAATAGTCAGCACCAATTTTATTTTTTAATTTAACAACCACAAAGTTTTTTTTTTTTTTTTGTTATTATTATTTCCAATGGCGGGTACAATTGGAGCCATGCAGAACAAAATAAACAGAACAGAACAAAACAATATAAAATAGCAAATGGCAACAGAAAAAAGTCTATGGGCCCATTAGGCTCCTAGCCTCCCAATATCGCTCCCACAAAGACGTTGCAAGAGAGCGCAGGACATCCTTGACGGTGATCACAATCCATAAGTTCCCGAAGGTTACAAAACCTGCAGCAAAGATCTCCAAGTATATTTATAAGGTGTAAATGACTAGCAAGGAAATTGTGGCCAGTTACAGTCCGCAACTGCCTTCCTTCTACGCCAGTCAGAAAAATGTCCAATACTGTCCACCAAGACTTTTCGAAATCCACTCCAAAATGTCTTTATCTAGGTTGTTCTTGAGGGTTGATTTAATATATAATATTATATTGTTGAGATAGACTTCATTTGCCTGATGATCGCTGACCCTTTTAGCCAGCAGGTCAGTATTTTGATAACCCTCTATGCCGCAGTGGACTGGTATCCACAGCACGCAAATTGTCTTATTTTGACAAGACAGAGACCTCATAATAGATTGGCAGTTCTTAAATGAATATTTATTTATTGTTTTTCACGCATTTGCGTCTTGGAGTTAAAATAAAAATACCATTAAAATTTGCAAAATTTGAAGAAATCAACCAAAAGACTGAAATTTTCTAATAATTTAAAATATATAAACGCGTATATATATATATACACACACACAATGTGCATATAATAAATAAATTTTTGAAAATATATTTCTTTTTATTTAATATTTTTTTTTCTAAATTAAAAACTTAGATATTAAAAAAATATGCAGAATAAGAATGGTTAGATCCAAAATAATTTCTGTATTTTTCTTACTCTAACTAAAAACAATATCTATTAAATGAACAAAAGTTATTAAACAGAAAATATTTTATTAAAACCAATTTTTGAAGCGATTAAAATGAAATTCGTGGAGGCAAAACAAATTATAATAAAATTTTCACATCATTAATAAAATCCTATGCTTTACGCCATTGCCATGACTGATGCCATTTTACTTAAAAATGCGTATTTTTAAAATTTTATTATTGAAAACCCCATTTTTTAAAACTGGCACCATCACTTATTTTTAGGCCTTTCCTCTTTCTACGCCCCCCTCCCCGGCCAACAGGAACACCTTTGCATGAAATTAAGCCTATAAATCAAATATACAAAAGAAGTAGGGGAGGAGATGAAAATTTTTCACCGGCCTTACTTTTGTGTTTAGCATTTTGCAGTCAATGAAAGATTGGTAAAAATCAAGCATCAATGCGATTTCTTCTCTCTTTTTTTTTCTCTTTTCTTTTTGTAATTCGATATGCAAGGATTCACGATTATGTGAAAGATTGGATTTTTCCTCAAAGGAAAACCAGTGCTTGAATAGAAAAGGAAAATTCAAGTAGGAACCTACAAAAGAAATAAAAAAATATAAAATTTTCAAATTTTTGGGGGGTATGTCACTGAATGATGCGACTCATTATTTAATATTTTTAATAATCCAAATTTATTTTAAAAAATGAATAAAAAAGATTTAAAGTTGAAAAATAGAAAAACTTATAAAAGAATTCTGACTCCATTTTGTTTTTCTTTTCTTTAGAGGGCTTAGGAAAATTAAAATGCTTCATAATTATTAGAAAGACGTATAAGTTAACAGGTTTTTATTTTACGGAAATTTTGTTTGTCATAAAAATACAAAAAATATTTCAACATGCTTAAAATTTAATAAATATAAATAAAATTATAAAAAAATTCTGTAAGCGAAATTCAAGATAAATTCATCTAACACTAATCACTACAAACACTGAAAATTACTAACGCAATTTCCTACTGTAACCGTGCTCCTTCCTATGCACTGCAAGAACGCTCCCTGTGGCGTACAGGAGAAATGATCAGTAGGCATCGAGATTCTCACCCGAAAGGAAATACAGAGCAACCGGCGCTGCCTCAAAGACATTTAGTTTAGTAGAAGTATATTTCGCGATCCAGTGTGTATCCGAGTAACATTATTTTCGGCTTAGAAGTGGAATCCTTCCACGAATCTTTAATTAGATGTTTTTAAATGTGTTAAATATTGCCAATCTTTAATTGTATGTTTATGTGGTGTTTGTGCACGTGTAAATACAGCTGTGTGTTTTCAAACCTGTGTCTCAAATCTCAACCACACCTAACAACACTACTCTGCCCATGATCTTTAACTTCATATGAAAAAAAGTATAATTTTTCTTCCGAAGAAATAGAAGATCTCGTGTAATCCGTGACCTAGACGGCGTATTATGCGAGATCGGTTTATTCGTAGCAAATTGCGCTTTGTGTTTAATGAATATTGCATATACCGATTAAGTTCTGTTTCAGTTCTGTCACGAGACAAACTTTAAGGAGTGGTACAGTTTACTAAAACACACATTTTTTTTGTATAGGAATGCATAGTTGGAAGTGATGTGTCTAGAGAAGAATACATTTTCAAACTAATTTCTCGCAATAAACAGACATGTATGAACTGATAAAAGTCACTTGATGAATATGTAGCCCTCATGCTGGCAACCCCAATGCAAATTCTAATATATCCAGTTGGCTCAGTTGAGGACCTCGTGTCTCCACTATCCACTGAGGCTGCGAAATATGCCTCACATCTTTAGAACAGTTCGCCAATCAGTCCTTCGAAGTTATCAAGCATATATTGATTTTAATGGTTGCAAATTCTGAGCCTTTATTGTAAATACTGAATCAAAAGAAGCACTTTGCAATGATAAACAATGTAAATATTTTTCTTTTTATGTCTCATTTATTTATGCTCATGCTTCAACGCGTCACTTCAGACGCTGCATTCTTATACAAGAAATATATGTTTTAGTAAGCCGTACCTTGTCTCAAAGTTTACTCCAGAATTGTTAAATCATCCTGTGAGCTTATATATATAATCATGCGCTTAGTTAATCTGTTGTCCTCTAGAGAGGTGTGATATTTCTTGTCTATAATGGCATTCCAGGCCTTTTCATTGACACTACATATACACAACATTTTGTACACTATGACAACAATTTGTAACACCATTTTGTAACATTTTTGCACAATTTTGTAGTAAAATCTTCCGTCATAGTATGCAACAGTGGTTTCTTTAAAAGATCATCAGTTAGTGATAGCTTTATCAAAATGATTTTTATGAAGCTTCAAAATAAGTGTAGATGACAGTAGTCCCACAAAATTCTACGTTTTTTTAACATATAATCCTCGGATTATAGTAGAATAAAAAAATAATGGTAAATGCATAAGACAAAAATATTAGAAAGTTTTTTTCTAAAAAACAAATTTTATTCAACATATCTCGAAAAATTACATTTCAATTTATATAAAAACTAGTTCTGATATATCAGATTACTCTGAAGAAAAGTGATTAAAAATAAC
The DNA here is from genome assembly GCA_021605095.1 of Caerostris extrusa. NCBI lineage: Eukaryota > Metazoa > Arthropoda > Arachnida > Araneae > Araneidae > Caerostris > Caerostris extrusa. Next base: position 34,344 of record BPLR01002493.1, read on the forward strand.
TTTTAATTAGATTAAAAAATTGTTATTTTAATTAAATAAAAACATAACCACATGGTGTAAAAATGAAAATGTAAAATGCATTGTTTTATAAATGCGTTTCTTCATGTTGTGTTAATTTTAACTTTTCAATACTTCCAAACGCGCATATTGATCAAAATAATTTGATGCATAAATAAATTCAAATGTCAAAATCAAGACGCGAGTTTTGCCTCCCAATAACAGTTTATTTTATTAAATAAAATAAATTGCACTTGCCAAAAAACTGAAAGAAACTAAAAAAAAAAAAAAATCAAACAACTTCATATATTTTGTTCAAAATCAACAGGAAATCCAAGGCCCATTTCTATTCCTGTTCCAAATGAAAACTTCGATTCCGAACTTCGCCAGAATCTCTCAGGATACAAAATGGCTTGTTTATTCGAAACCGAAGAATGTATACTTTAGCCCACCCATTCTAAGCAAATTCTTTTTTTCCACAAATTTCGACAACTACGAAAACGGTTCGGGTAACGCCCCAAACTTATCGTCTGCGCCCAGCCGCTATACTTTTTTTTTTTTTTAAAATGAAGTTAAAAAAAAAAAAAAGATTTTTTTCTTTCCCAAATGCTGTAAATGTATCATTCATGTATCCAACCAAATATTTTTCTTCAAACATTTGTTTCCAAAAAGTAAAAAAAAAATTTAGCTAGGTGGAGGAAAAAATGTATAAAACGAAATCAATAAGAAGTTTCGAAAACTGGATATATATATTTATATATATCCTCACGTAAAAACGAGTGTTTCTAGATTAGATTAAAAACGAACAAAGCTCGGAGAATTTCTGGAGAAATAAAATAAAAAAATGGCAACAATACAAACGGCACGGAACGAGACGTGGATACAGTACTTTGCTAGATTAATGCTGGCAACCACTACAGAATCCAATAGAGTATGTGTGGAAGACGTTGGAAAAAGAAAAATTGAAAAAATATTAAGCTCATTTCTTTCAGCAAGCTTGGCTTCAAGAAAGTTGGAAAACAAGTGACAAGCTCCTTCAACTTCAGAGTTGTGTGTTAAGATGGACGAGTGTTGCAGAAATTTGAAGAGCATCTTCAACTGCAAGAGGTATTGTTAAGATATTTTCTGGATTCTTCCACCTCTGAAACAAGGAGGTAGAAACTTTGACCCTGAATTAATGAGAATTTTATGTGTTGTTTTTAGCTTGAGGATCGTTATAAAAGTTCACATTAATGCAATTTGAAACATTAAAAAAGAATCTCCAGAGATGACTACAGTTTTAAAGCAATCATTTTAAAACGGTATTTATTGTAATGGCTTAATGGCTAATGGTAAATAAAAGTAAAATTCTTCACATTTCTGAGTAAAATATAAGCCAATTGCTTCTGAATTATCAAAATTTCTAAAAATTTTGTTTAATTTAACCTCTTGATCTTCTTGGTGGTCAACTATGTGGACATATGTGGACATTTAGTTTATAATTACTATTATTACTAATAAAAAGAACAACAATTTGAAAATAAATTATTCACTACAGAATCTTTCTACAATAAAACAAATCTATGGTTTTACTGCACTGATAACGATATTTATGATGTACAGTGAGGAATATGAAAATAGCGTAAAGTAATATTTCGACTATCAGTTTTGTTGGATTAGTTTAACAAATAATTAATATTTGATAATATTTATATCAAATATATTAAATATATTTAGTTTTAATATTTGAGGAGCAGTATAATAATGAATAATTTATTCCTGGAATATATGAAAGAAGCAATTCACTTATAAATTACCATTAATGTTCAGCAACAACAAATGTGAAAGTTGTGTTTTTATGCATTTTTATAAGTTTCCCCCTTTTTTTTTTTTGTTTTGAATTCATATTAATATGAAACGAATTGATCGTAATAAAACAAAAAATTAAGTCCTTTTCTTCTCACTGTAAAATAATTGCTCCTTAAGAGATTAATATATCAAAATGCAACTGATAAGTTTTTTAAATAAATTTTAAAATTGTTATTTGATTAATTGTCCATCACATGGTGGATCTCATAAGACCTGCACCATTTATATCATTGCACTTCATTGTAAGAAACATGATTTGATTTTTATCCAAAAAAGCGTTCTATTTTTGGAAAAGATATGCTAAATTACATATACTATTCAAAAGTGTACTGTTTATTTAGGTTCAGTTCGTTACAATTAATATTTAAACTCCAATTTTCATTGACAAATAAACCTCAACAGTTCCATTAAAAAACTACCAATTGAATTTATATTAATTTAAATTACACAATTTTTACTTATTTATATAACTATTGTGTAATGTACAATTTTATTAATAACGTAGTTTTAATAATTACAACAATTGACTAAACTTTTTTTCATTTTTCGTATAATTAGAAACGAATTTATTTTTCATAAAACATTCTTACATTCAACATGCTATTTTCTCAGAAATTATCCCAATTTTATCAGTTATAAAATGCTACTGAAATAAATATAATGGCTAAATGCAACAAAGATTTATTTTTGCATGTGAAACGGCACTAATATTCATGTTTAACGATCATTAGAACAATTGTTAATAACCGAAACATACAATCAAATACCAAACTTGTAAAAAAAAAAAAAAAAAAATTAGATTGCATGCCTTAATACATGTATAACAACCTTAAAAGCTAATAACTTCCGTTTCTAGTGAAGTAATTTGAGTTACTATATTAATATTTCAATGGAGTTCCTGTACGTTTTCATGTTAAAACGTGTTCCCCAGCAGGAAGTAATTTGTTTAAAGGCTCTGGTACTTATTCTCTCATTAAACATGCCTTTAACGTTTTTTGCATGTATTACAACATATTTTTAATATTCCATTATTGTTTAAACTAATTATACAAAATTGACGATAAGATGACCGCGCAATAAATTCATGTGACACGTTAATAACTACTTACGATTCTTCTTAAAATCATAATTCCAGCAATGATTAATACGAATTCAGAAAAACTAATCAGTAGTATAACATATATTCACTGATTCATTTATTTATTCAGAAATAAATCCCAAATCAGAATAAATATTACATACATTTTGCAAATATTCTTCATATTACTACTTGAAGTATCAATATCTTCTTAAGCTATTTATCATCATCATCGGCTCAACAGCCCCATGGGGGAGGTCAAGGCCGACTGCCTACTGGCAGATTTCGAGACGAGAGATCTTTTTTTTTTTTCTACGGCGCAGATCAACCCTATGCCTAATGCTCTACACCATATGAGACTAGGACCTTCCGAACCACAAACAAACATCCATGCTACTGCCAGGTTACAGTGAATAAGGAAGATAGGAAGTGAGTGAAAAAGACAAAGTCAAAAGAAACATTTTAATGACTAAACTTTTCATCGTAGTTGCTCAACTGCCAACAGGAATACAAAATTCACACACACACACACACACACACATATTATATGCAGGGTATCGTCGAGTTATTAAGATATGAATATTAAAAATTCAGATATTAAGATACGAGAAATAAGATTACGAGCTATAAAGATACAATTTATATATTCAAAAACTATTAATTGAATTTTTGAAAACTACAATTTTTGCTACACCACCATACAATAACAAACATGTCTGTAACAATTAAAATTTCGTTGTATTTTAATAATCACATGTTCTAATATTACGTATGCATTGAGTAAAAATGATTTAAATATATTCATTTAGAGATGAATTATTGGCATATTTTTTCTTATGATTTTTATCAAAATGATTTGATTGGTGTAATTCAACTATACATTAAAAATTAAAATTACTTATGAAATCATGACAAGCATTGGAAAAAAAAAAAAATATTTCATAATTTTGCAATTTTTTAATACTAAATTGAAAATATAGTTTTACTTCATGTCTATATCAAGATATATGACAGACATATATGCATAAATACTTTATATAGTCATTTAGTTAGTGTGTTAACATAAAGTGTCAATTTGTGACAAAATTTTATCAGAAGTTATTCATATGTACTTATATTTTATTTTGTAAATGTTTTATAACTAATTTAGCAACAGCATAAAAATCGATAAAACAGTTCAAAATTTGGTTCTGAAGGTTGCCTGGAAAAAAATCAAGTGTCAAAGTAATAAGATAAATTTGATTAATTTACAATTCTAAAAATTAATCATCTGCTGTAATTTTTAATACGCTGTTGTATTTCCAAATTTAAAAAAGGCTACTGTATTTGCACATTTCAAAAAGGCTACTGTATATGCACATTTCAAAAAAAGGCTACTGTATATTGCACATTTCAAAAGGCTACTGTATATGCACATTTCAAAAGGCTACTGTATTTGCACATTTGCACATTTCAAAAGGCTGCTGTATATGCACATTTCAAAAAGGCTATTGTATTTGCACATTTCAAAAGGCTACTGTATTTGCACATTTCAAAAGGCTACTGTATATGCACATTTCAAAAGGCTACTGTATTTGCACATTTCAAAAGGCTACTGTATTTGCACATTTCAAAAGGCTACTGTATATGCACATTTCAAAAAGGCTACTGTATTTGCACATTTCAAAAGGCTACTGTATTTGCACATTTCAAAAGGCTACTGTATTTGCACATTTCAAAAAGGCTACTGTATATGCACATTTCAAAAAGGCTACTGTATATGCACATTTCAAAAGGCTACTGTATTTTCAAACATTTCAAAAGGCTACTGTATATGCACATTTCAAAAGGCTACTGTATTTGCACATTTCAAAAAGGCTACTGTATATGCACATTTCAAAAAGGCTATTGTATTTGCACATTTCAAAACGCTACTGTATTTTGCAAATTTTAAGACGCTTCTGTATTTGCAATTATTTAACAAAAATAAATAATTGTATCATATTGTAAAAAGCCATTAAACAAAAATGTATGGCTACAATAAAGTTGTGTTGATATGGCCCTACATAAACAAGATTGCTTTCAAGAGATTTCTCCATTCTTTTGTACATTGGGAAAAAAAGTTTAATAAATAGAGTGAGCAAAAAAATCGATGTTAGGGATAAACTAACGAAGATTAATGCGAAAAACATTAAAAGTTTCTATTCACTGGAGTGCAGAAAGGAGCAAAAAGAGAAAAAAAAAACTTTTGGAATGAAATGTATCATCAAAATTACTCTTAATTTTCATTTCCACCAACATTTTTTTAAAAATAATCTCTCTAGCAAAAAAATAAAAGTTTTTAACACCACTTTTTAAAAAGATAGGGAATAAAAGTAGGAAAAAATAGTTAAAGGGGAAATAATAAAAATAAAAAAAAAAAATTTTTAACTTTTATTTTCCTTTTAATGAGCCTGTTATTTCAATTGATATCAAAATAGTTTTTCTAATCGATGTAATTAACACTGAGAGTAATTATTTGAAAAAAAAATTACTTTTCACTTAGAAGTTTAAAAAAATAAACCGAATTTTCTTTCAAGAATTTTTACGTGAAAAAAAGGTTTTATATTTCCAATTTGGAATAAAAAAAAATGTAAAATTATGAAAGATTTTCTTTCTCAATGCTGTTCATGATTTCATAATATATTTTCCTGAAATACACCTCATTTAATTTTGTATTTTAATAAAAAAAATTACAATCATGCACAAAAAAAAATTACATAATGCACGGATATTTTGTGTAAAATACTTATCGTTTAAAATATTTTTTTTTTTACTAAGTGTCTTTGAAATTAAATTACGTGAATTATGACTCAATGTTTATATTCTAAAGTATGTTTACTCTAATAAACTATATTAAAATACTTTAACAAATATTAAAATTTTACACATATTTCATATCTTGGAGAACCAATGTTTTACATAAATATCGCACATTAATAATGAAGGAAGTTTATCTGAATTATGGGATTATCAGTTATTTATGGAAAACTTGATGCACATATTGTGCACTATTTTGAAAAATTTAAATTCTTGGTGTAATGGAATTTTTTGATAAAAAAAAAAAAAATTTTTTTTTTTTTTTAATTTCATCTGAATTTTTGGCTTCCATTATATTTATCTTCCTCATTCAAATACAAACAGAGACTACTAACCATCAAAACTAAAATAAGGAAACCTTAAAACTAGAAATTATTAAATTACTTTAAAATGATATTGAGCTCTAACATTCTTGGTTTAATAATATATTCAAAAGTTTTTACTGCCGTTTTTTTAATACATTTTGCCGGACTGATAACACTTGTAGAATATTGTGAATATTTTACTTGCGTAATATTTTGATGAATAATTGAATTCGTATTCAATCAGTTGTATTCGTAATTAAATACATAAACACAATTTAAACATGAATTAGCAAGACCTTATAACCAACGGAAGTTCTCAAATATCGAGTATATATTTGAAAACTTTTTGCACTTTGAAATCACAGCAGCATTTTATAATTTGCAATTACAGTAGTATTACAGTTTAGTGTTTGAGTTTTTTTTAGTTTTAGTGTTTGAAATAAGATGAACAAAAAAAAAAAAAGAAAATTTTTATAAAAAGTTCTTATTTACATATTAGAACAAGAATATTACGAATAGTTAAAATAAATATATATGATTTCCTATAATGTTCAATAGGTGATACTTTATTCGTTAGCAAATAACGGCACAATATGTGTCCTACATATTAGCAATCCCTCGTTAATTATATCCTAAGCCACGGTGTAATGTTTTAAATTGCACTGACAGGCATATGAACATAATGTCGGAACGATTAAAATGAAGTAGGGAGAAAATAACACCGAAGATAACAGTCAGACGACTTGTAAAGCCATGCTTAGCGTTTGAATAAATAGTTATCATCCGACATAATACAGCTTTTTGATTTTAAATTTATAAAAAAGAACCTTTTTTACTTAAATAATCACAAACATTTTAGGATTTAAATAAATTTCCTGCGCCATTTTTAGTATGATAAAGTTTTATAATATGCATAAAATAAAGCTTTGTGAAAAAAAATTGAAATTTTACTTTCATTTTAATATTTCTATTTTTATTATTTTCTATATTTCGTCCGTCTCATGGCTCAGTGGCACCGTGCGCCGCTGGTGAACATAGGACTGAGATTCAATCCTCTGGTGGCTATGTTGAAGACACTATTTTGAAAAACGAGGAGAGTCAATTGCATTTATGATGTTCAGCAGCTTGCCTTATGAGTCGGACTACCAGGTGGGAGTTTTCCGAGTTTCTCCCTTACGACACGAAAATACAGAGTAACTCCCCATAAAATTCCTCTCGGAAGGCGCTGCGCCCCTCCTTCAGTGACACGGAGCAGAAGTCAGACTTCTACCTACAGGGTGCTTCATCGAAAACAAAAGCTGCCCCCTCTTTCCTTCTTTAAGGGATTATTGACAACAGCGACGATATTTTTTAATGGTTTCTTTGTCGAGACAATTATACTGACATTATAATTGATATAGCAATAGTTCATTACATTGTCGTTTAAGTGAGAAATAACTCATCAATATTTAATTCGCGGTCGCCTTTTTTAATCTGAAAAGGTCAGTTTGAAATAAAATACAAATAAAAACAATGAATGTAATTACTATGAATGAATGTATTACCAGTCATGCTTATGATATTTGCAACATGAATATCATAAGTATGAATGGAAAAATCCCGTAGTATAAGAAGAGACAGCATAAAGAAGTTTAAAATCACACTAGGAGTTATAAAAAAAAAAAAAAACAGAAGTCTACATTGAAATAGAATGTTTCTGAAAGAACACCCCTTATTTTCGAACGTTTCTCCCCATTTCTCCCTTTTTTAAGCCACATTCAATAGAGAATTGTTCCCCTTCTTCTATCACAAAAGAATTTTCTTTTTCTCTTGTAAAAGTGCCCGCTACTTCGCAGCAAACATCCTTCGCTTCTGTCAATCAAATATTGTAAAAAAAAAAAAGGATAAAAAAAACGAAAGGAAAAGAAAAACAAATTTCGTTTGAATAAACAAAAAAAAAACAGGTAAAATAATTTTTAACTAGGGTTTTTTTTTTCCTAAAAATATTTTTTTTGCTTTTCGAATATCCATAATGCAAGTTAAAAACGTAATATATTTAAAGAAAACGATAAACAAGAGTTTGATGGAATAAAAAAATAGTTCGAAATGTTATTTTTTAAAGTTTTTTGTTAAAGTTGCAATATATGTATTCATAGCAAAGAAAAAAAAAAATAATTCTAAGTGAAAATTTTTTTCACCGAGTTTAAAATATTCCACTTCGAAATTTGAAATACAACAGCATTTTTTAAAGGGAGAAAAGTACGAAAAATAGAGTATTTTCAAAGTAAATAATATTTATTTGCTTTCATTTTTTACTTAACTAAATTATATCCAAATAATCTATATCTTACACGGATAATTTAACTATAAATTTTGCATTTCTTAAGGTGAATATCATCTGGTATAAAAAATTTTCCATACATTTTTGGTTTCATGACTCAATTAATGATGCACGCATTCTATTTAATGATATATGTTGCTGTTCTAATGCAGCTGACAATGCAGAGACAGTTAATATTTATGCCATAAGCAAGGGCTGCACCGCATGCACTCATCTAGCATTACCCGGGAGGCACGTGTAGCTTGAAAATAGGCTACAGACGTGAGCAACACTACCCCCACAGCACTCTACGATCCTATTATACGGTTTAAAGTGGATTCCGAACCAGTACAAACATCCATGGCATCCCCGGGACTCGAACCTGAAACCCGTGATACCGAGCGCCAGAGTACTAGCCACTCGGCCATCAGGTCTTTTAAATAGCCATCAGTCACATTTCTTTATCGAGGCAATTACACTGATTTTTAATTGAATTAATTTTTAAATCATATTACATTGCTACAGAGTGAGAAATGACGGTTGAAAAAAAAAAAAAAGTAATAATTCGTAAAAAAAAGATAGTAAGGCCGTATACTAGAGCCTTTTTTACTCTAAAAGCACAGTTTGAAATACAATACAATTAAAAACAGGAATTGTATTTTTATATATATACAATACAATTGTATTTGTACCATAAATATCATTAACATGAATGGAAAAAATTCATGTAGTATAGGAAAAGACAGTATAAATAAGTTTAAAATCACATTAGGTGATGAAAAAAGAAATCCAGAATTCTACATTGAAATAGAATGTTTCTGAAAGAACATCCCTTATTTTCGAATGTTTCCCCCATTTCTCCCTTTTTTTAAGCCACATTCAATAGAGAATTGTTCCCCCTCTTCTATCACAAAAGAATTCTCTTTCTCGCTTGTAAAAGTGCCCGCTACTTTTGCAGCAAACATCCTTCGTTTCTGTCAATCAAAAAATTGTAAAAAAAGTAGGAAAAAAAAAAAGTTTCGTTTAAATAAATAAAAAAAAAAAAAAACAGGTAAAATAATTTTTAACTAGGTTTTTTTTTTTTTTTTTCTTAAAAATAATTTTTTTCTCTTTGAGTATCCATAATGTAAGTAAAAAACATAATATTTTTAAAGAAACCGATAAACAAGAGTTTGATGGAATAAAAAATACTTTGCAATGTATTTTTTTTAACTTTTTCGTTAAAGTTGCATAATATGTATTCATAGCAAAGAAAATAAAAAATAATTCTAAGTAAAAAATTTTTCACCGAGTTAAAAATATTCCGTTTCGAAATTTGAAATATAACAGCATTTTTAAAGGAAAATAAAGTATTTTTTCAAGTAAATAAGTATGAAATAAAAGTAAATAATCAGGATAATATTTTCAACAGATAATTTATAAATTTTACGTTTCTTTTTTTCCATGTTATTTCAATAAACATATATTAATCAAAGTAAGTTTCAGTTAATGAAGTACTATAGCGTTTAATTATTAGTTTAAAACAAACTTTTTAAAAGGGTGAATATTATCTGGTATTAAAAAAATGTTCTGTAATTTTGTAGCTGCATAACTCAAATTAGAGATGGATGCATTCTATTTAATGATATATTACAGCATAGATAAATTTAAAAAATGTTGTATTTAAGATTGAGTAATTAAAATTTACTTATAAAACTCCATACTCGACAGTTTTACAGACATATTTTATGTTTAAAACTAAAGAAGCACAAAATATAGCTAAAATTATTTGGGGTCTTAAGAAATTTTCATAGAATATACATATTGTATAAATGCGAAATATTTTATATGTTTAACAAGGGATTATGAACCCAGTAGCCATTTCAGAAACGTATGGCCTACCAGATCACCATACCTAAATCCATGTCCTTATTCATCGTTAGACACCCTAAAAATATATGACAGATCGTCTTATAGGTTTTTGTAAGCTTGTTTCACTCTTAAAGTAAGTTTTCCCCGGATAATATAATTGGACCCTGGTGGCACAGGAGATCAGACTTCTGACTCATCTGCCCTTCTTACGACGCAATAATTTAATATCTGGTGGAAAACACCATTAAAATTTGTCAACGAACTTTTAAAAGGCCCAGACGTGCTGAAAAATGATGAGATGTTATATTGTTATTTTGAAACTGAAAAATTGAGATATTTACTATAAGCAGTGTAAACTAATTAAAAATATTGTTTTCCCTATAAACGCTTTTCATTAGTATTGTCAAAATAAAAAGGTCGCGATGTGTGCAAAATATTGTTACATTTGCTAAGGATACTTATAGATTTCTTTAAATACTAGGATCTTAATCGTCTTTTATTATTAAACAGTAAACTTTTATGTATATACATGATATTTTTAATTTTTAGAGATTAGAAAGCATAAACCATAAAAAAAGGTAGTATCCATAATATAATTTAAAATATAGTATCCATAAAGTATCTTTATAATTTCAAAATTTTATTAAAAGGAAAATGAAAAGACAGATGTTTGAAAATTATGACATAATGAGGTAAATATATATATTCTACCTCGTCTGATTGTAATTTATATGGCATTATTAGTAAGGGCATTATTAGTACTATATGGGCATTATTAGTAAGATGAAATACTCAAGATGGTATTCGATTTCATACCTCCATCAATGTTTGTAATGCCATTATTGAACCTCGACTTCAAATTCATCATGTTTCGTAACATTATTCAATACACGATATCTTTAACATAACCCTGGATATCTCGTACACACTTCAACTTCAACTTCTTTCTATGAGGGTATTAAATGAAGTTGAAAGAAGTGATACGAGATATCCAGTGTTATGTTAGAGATATCGTGTATTGAACAATGTTATGAAACATGATGAATTTGAATCAAATGTTCAATAATGGCATTACAACCATTGATGGAGGTATGCAACATGAAATCGTCATTCATCTTGATGATGAATTTGTAGCCAAGGTTCAATAAGGGCATTGCAACCATTGATGAAGGTATGTAACAAAAAATCAAATTCGTCATCAAGATGGTATTCGAAGCCGAAGTTCAATGAGGGCATTACAACCAGTGATGAAGGTATGCAACGTGAAATCGAGTACCATCTTGATGACGAATTTGAAGCCGAAATAATGGCATTACAACCATTGATGAAGGTATGCAACATGAAATAGCGTACCATCTTGATGTGAATCGTGCCACTCTTGATGCCCATATAGAGATATGTTAAATTAAATAAAATTAAACGAGAAAAACAACAAAATAACATAAGTTATATTTTATAATTTTACACTTAGCAGTCTTTTCAATAACTATATTTGTAATAAATTTTGTAAATTAAAGGACACTTTTATGGGCACCTTGCATTATATAAAAATTACAGCAAAAAGCCCTCAAAATGCTTATATGAATTCCCATTTCTGATGGCTATAGCGGAAAAAAAAAAAAAGGTTCAAGATTTGTAGAGGGGTGAACACACACAAGAACTCCTCCCCATGCGATCGTTTTGATTGTGTGTTCGGTCATGACGTAATCCCGTGCGGACGGACAGAGATGCACAAAGGAGCCCCCCTCTTTTCCCGCCTTTTTTTTTCTCACAGGAGTGCCATGTTTTGAAAAGGATTGTTGGAGGGTAAAAATTCTTCCCAAGCAAAAGGGACTTTGAAGGGGGAGGATAAAAGTTATTGGAAATAGTTTTGTAGAGGTAGAGCAGGAAGAATTCCGGCTTCAGTTGAAAGATTATAGCCTTGTAGAAAAAAAAAAAACTGCACCAATGTTTTAGAACATTGAGGTAAAAGAAATGTGTGACAGGTTCCTTTTAATTCCTTTGTTTTTCAGCCGTAAAGTTTGTTACTGGCACATTGGATAAATTTCGAAAAAGCTCTTCAGGAAAGTTTTAATTTTTATCTGCACACTCTATTTTTCTTCCTGAAAAGGATGAATACAAAGGAAATACCTTACAGATATCTGAAAAAACATTTTTGGAAATATTCGACTACTAAACTAAACCCTAAAATCTAACATTTCCTTACAACATGATTTCAATAAAATTAAGATACCCTTTGCCATGGTATCAATAAAATAGAGAAACCCTTTGCTAGGATTTCAAAAAAATACCCTTTGCTAGATTCCAATAAAATAGGGAACCCTTTGTCATGATTTTGATAAAATAAAGATATCTTTTACCAACATTACAATAAGATAGAAATACTATTTACCAAATTTCAATATGTTATTGAAATTTTGATACGAAATGGTATATCTAACAATACAAATGGTATCTCTAACCATTTACCAAAATTTCAATAAAACAGAGACGCCAATTGCCAAAATTTCAATAAAATAGCCACCAAAATTTCAATAAAATAGAGACCAAGAAAATTTCAATAAAATAGAGACGTCAATTACCAAAATTTCACTAAAATAGAAACGTCAAATACCAAAATTACAAGAAAATAAAGATTCTTCTTTTAAACAAAACAGATTTCATAAATAAGAGATGCGATTTTCAAAAATAAACAGTAAATTAATAAAATTTTAGATCTTTTAAACTTTTACTGTACACATACTTTTTTTTTTTCTTCCTGAAAGATGAGATACTTCAACACAAAATACCCGATACTGATAAAATATTATAAAATATTCGAAAGTGACCTCTGTAAAATAAAGGTGGCGTTTATTTCGGGTTTCAGAAGGGCAATTCGACAACAAAGTGTGAAATGAAGAGTAATCACGTTCTAGAATACGAGTAATATTGAATAAATTAAAAAATTAGTAATAACTTCTGTACAATGTTACAATCTAGCAATATATGCATTTTAGACAAAATTGACTCCATTTAAAAATTCAATTCGTAAAATTTTTGTAACAAATAGGAAAAACGCATGTGCCTCACAAATAAATTTTAAATAAATGTTTTAGACAATTGTAAATATTTTAATTTATATTATTGCACACTTCTTATCCGTATTTTTAATGCACTAATAAATCAAATTCAGCCAACTACTACTTCTAAAATTTTCTGTTTTTAATTTCTAATCTTCAATGTCCGGCAGCGCGGAAATCCGGAAAACTCCCACCAGGTAATCCGACTCACGAGGGAAGATGCAGAACATCCCAAACGCCATCTAATCTCCTTCTGAAACAGTGCCTGCAATAAAGCCGCCAGCCCTAATGCTCCACTAGCAGCGCACGTTGTGACTAAGCCATGAGTCGGGCTGAAATTTTCTACCACATGCTGATAGCATACGTTAATTATGTCAATGCACAAGTATTTAATTTTTATTGTGCGTAGTATTAATTTTTTATTTGTTACATTTGAAATTATTAAAAAAATATTCGATAATATTTCACTGAATTTGTTCAGCACTTTTGAAAAATACAGTTTTTTTCCTTCAAGTCCTTGCAAATTGCGCTCCCAAATTCTAAAAAATAAATTAAGAGCTTTTTGTACGCTTATTGAAGAACCTTTTTTTTTTTTTCACGAGCAAGTGGAAAACAAAGAATGTAATTAAGAAACAATACACGACTAGAATGAAAAAAAGTAAAGTAAAAATCAATAGATGTGATTAAAAGCGTTATCTTTCCAAAGGCAAACCTTTTCGAAAAAAGCACACTATAAAATAAAGTTTTAAAAACCGTGTTCGGCGGTGAAGACTAATTAAAAGAATGGCACACGTAATTAAGGCATAATATAAAGATTGAATAACTGATTTACAAGAAATAGAAATATTAGAAATTAGGAAAAATAAAAAATAAAGCAATGACAAAATTCGCGCTATTTCGCGATTTTCGCAAGGAAAAAAAAAAGAAATCTACATTCAATAAAAATTTGGGAAACGATTCTGCAGCTATTTGACGTTAATTAACTTAAAATGATTCAAAATTTTTAATAAAACAAATCATTTATTTTGTCCGGAGATCGGAAACCAAGCGCTTTGGGAAAAATTTAAAAATGTCTTTAAACTTGACTTAGCGACGCGATTAGTTTAATTCCATTCGCAAACCGACGAAATTGAGGAATGCAAATTAAACATACTTTTTTTATCATTTTCAATGCGATGATATTTTGACAGGTTTTAATCTGCGCACATTTTATTAAAAAAAAAACATTTAATGAATTTAAAGCAGAGGCAGATTTCGTTGAAAGATATTTCGCGATATATCGCGGGAAATATGCCTTCGCAGCATTCAGGAATGCTATCGCAAAAATAAAAGGCCAAAAGCACAAATATTTCATTTCTCGTATACAATAACCCTCCTACATTTAAATTCGTGGCAGTTAAATAAAAATTAGCCTTAAAATTCAATGTATTTTTCTTTCACCGAAAAGCGATACGAAAAATTTTTATTTGATAAAGATACCTCTTCATTTTGTAACCGCTATATTTAATTAAACAACGCCGTTGAATTATTTTGTGACATGGACGAGCTTCAGGGTAAGTTCACAAATTAAATATTGTTTATACCACTTATTTTGTTTATACATAAACTTTGCACATTTAACAGTTATGTTTTATTTGTAACTCTTATTTACAATTTCTCTACCGTGCATTTTTTTAAGTCATTGCTTTTTCTTCAGTTTAAATCAAGGGTGGCCAAGCAAAATGATCTTGCGGGACCACTTTGAAATGCATCATAACTCCGCGGGCCGCAAAATAAAAAATTATATACCCCATATTATATTTAGGCCCACTGCAGACATTTTTTGGAATGAAAACTGAAACATAATGATTAATTTTTGTGTTTACTATTATTCTTGCATACAAACATAAATATAATAATAATGATACTAAACGCACACTGCGAAGAAATATATAACACTGAAAAGGAAATATAAAAAAAAAAATAAGACATTAAAATGTTTCTCCACTCATCAGTTCTCAGAATATAATTTAATTATGCTGCGAACTCATAACTGCATATGATAAATAAAACAGGCAATATATGTCATATTCGCAAGAATATAATTTTAAAATAAAAGTTAATTTTTTTCTCATCATTTCGACAGTTCATTTTGAATATATGGATGTGCACATAATGTATTTTTTAATACATTGGTTTTTCACTACTTTGGCTGTTATAAAATAAATATATATTGTAAAAGTGTGATAAATATCACGGGCCGTAAAATGTTCAAGGTCAAGGTGAGCCACCCCGGGTTTTAAGTGTTGATAGAATTTATGTACTCACAAAATCACACAAGAGGTATCAAAATAATTTTCTTTATGTAGGCTATATGTCTTTTTTTTTTATCTGATAAAAATAACTCGTGCATTCAAGACCAATTATTATTTCGAACTAACTTTGTTAAAAATTTCAATATTAAAATCTAGATAAAACCATTGGTTAGATATCATGGTTTAATTTAATCATGCATAAAAAGAATTACTAAAATACAATATAAAATAACACCATTGACAATTTTTATTTATAAAATAAAGCAAAATGACACGAATTTTTTTTTTTAAAGTTATGAATAATAAACAAATATTACAGATAAAGTTTAATGTTCGATTTAGGAAGTTGCTTTTCAATTTATCCAAAAATTTTAAAATCTATATAATAAATTACTTAAGACAAAATGTGGAAAGTGCAAGTTGAAAATATATTAAAATTACAAAGAATAATTCAAATTCATGTATATTAGAAATATAGAAATTTCAAACATTCATATCAATTTGTTGTTTTGTATATATAAATAGTAAATAAAATGTATGTAATATGCAAGTAAGAATTCATTGGTTATAATAGCTAACAGTTATGTAAAAGAGCACGAAATTGAAAAATTATTCAAAAGTCCAATTTGTGCTTAAAGTGTAATATTATTCCTTGTGTAAATTTGAAGGGACAACATAAATACTTTAATTGAAACATATTGCTACAATCGTCCTGGAAGAAATACCTGCTATAAATCATACAGAAACATTTTTTTTCTCTATATATAATATCACTTATGATTAAATAAGCTATACTCAGAGCTTATGCCTATGTTTAGCTATGCTATATAGATATGAAAAAAAGCTATGCTTTATTTAATTACCTTCTTACGAAATTGATATAAAGTTCATTTAACATTGAATTCTATAATGCATCATTTTCATACAGACATTAAGTTTCTTTTGAAACTTTGATGAATTTAAATTTGGGTATTATATGTGATTACCTTAGCAGTTACGATACCTTGGTGAAAAAATTCCGCAAATACAACCAAAATTTCGTGATTTTCCCCTAATATAATTATAATCAAAAGGCATTGTTTTTCGAATGTTTCCTATATCAACAGCTAGAACAGCAAATATGACCAACAAATATGAACTTTAGACTTCACCAACATTGTGCATCACGGCGAAATTAACATGCCCAGTATAGAAACAGGAGGGATTGCTTTAGAATGCTTCCTACATCAGTTTGTTCTTACACAGATAGTTTGGCACTATTTAGTACCTGCAGAATTAACATACCAGTAAAGAAACTGGAGATTTCACTTTAACTTTAACATTGATTGTCAAGTGTGGAATCCTTCGACACGATATCCTGTGTTATTCATTAGACCACTCAGGTTATCAGTGTTCAAAGGATGGTGAAGTTATTTATTATCTACTGTACCAGATATAAATAAGATATGCATATAGAATGTTGCAAGCATCCTAGAAGTTAGGGTATTATAAAAAACATATTGAAGAAAAATTCCTCCTCTCTGATACTAGTTATAAAACCCCAACTCTGAGACAAACTCATGAATAATTTGCGAGCTCTTTTGATTTACTTTACAAACTTTCCGCAAAGTTAGAAAAAGGATCTTTACATAACGAATTTCCATGAATAATTTTCGCCATCTTTCTTTGCAGGCACCTAACTGTTTTCTTCCTTTTTTCTTTTTTTTTAGAAATCTTTGAAATTTATCATGGAATTTGTACATCAAATAAGTTTGAAAATGCGATTTTATATTTGACTACTCTAGTCCCTGTTGAGATACTGTCTTCTCCTCCTCCAACCAATATTATATCCTTTTTTGCCAGAAGTGGAAATTGCTATTAGGACGAGGCGCAAGAGTGGAACACATCCATCACCCACTGAAAAATCTTGCCCATAACTCATGGGTATCATGAGAATAGTTCCCGCCAATAACCAGAGTTCATTCGAAACACGCAAAAGAAACACACAGCAAACAGGAAAGTATGGGGTGGGAGAAATCGATTTTCCCTTAGAACGTGACAGGCACCTTAAAACCACTATCATGGTCGTCTATGGGGTATAGCTTCGATGGGGATTTTTCAGTGCGAAGATGACCCAAGACGACATTGCCCATATAAACCCCCAAATATTATATAGATATGAATGAATAATCGATTATTGTGGGATGTTAAATTGCCTTTCTATAACCTAGGATCTTCAATTTTCCAACAGTTTTACGGAAATTTAGAAATTTTGCTATTTTACTCAATTTCTTTTACGGTTTCACCATGCAAAGTGGATGGTCTCCTATCAATTAATAATGTTTTAATGTTTCATCTGTGTGGTATAGTTTCAATGGGAATTTTCAGTGCGAAGATGACCCAAGACAACATTTCCCGTATAAACTCCCTAAATTCTATATAGATATGAATGAATAATCTATCATAGTGAGATATTGTTAAATTGCATATTCTAAAACAGGGATCTTCAATTTTTTTTTAAATTTTTAAGAAAATGTAGATATTTTGCTGTTTTACACAATTGGTTTTTACGATTTCACCATGCAAATTTGATGGTATCCTATCAATTAATAATGTTTTAATGTTTCGTCTATGGGGTATAGCTTCGATGGGGATTTTCAGTGCGAAAATAACCCAAGACGACATATCTCATAAACCCCTAAAATACTAAAATACTGATGCAGATTCGAAAAACCTATCATCTAAATTTTTCCAAAATTTTTTACGAAAAATGTAGAAATTTTTCTGTTTTACACAATTTATTTTACGATTTCACCATGCAAATTTGGTGGTATCAAATCAAATAATATTGTTTTATTAATTTTGCCCTAAACTTTTCATTTCTACTCTTAATTAAATTCAGAACAGAACACGTTTTGAAAAAGTACAACACATTATTTATTGAAGAGTACTTTTAAGTAGTATTTTGCACTTAAAGATGCACCTATGAGCAACTTATTATTCATTAATAAATAATAAACAGGAAAATGAAATCCTGTAACATATTAAAGAACATCTGCAATGTTTTATCTGTAGACATCAAAGCAAAGAATCATTTCAAATTTCTGACAACTAAGGTTCCATCAATCAACAAATTGATACAAATTATTTAAATAAAAGAGTAGCAATATAGTATATTAATTTCATTGGTTTCCTAGGAAGCCACTGCTAAATATAAATTCACAATAATCAAGCAATGTCATATATTATAAATACAAAAAAGACAAACCTGCGACGGGTGACAGCTTGCTTACGACAGCCCACCTTGATTTCCACTAGATGAAGAAAAAAGAACATAAATAGTTCTGTCGAAATTTGAAGTTCTGAAAAGGTATTTTTTTATACTGCCGGTGCCTTTTGGAAAATCAAATATAAAAATTGTAATTCATTAACCAACATTTTTATTACTTTACAACATAACACGAGTTTACATTCGTCAAAAATACATGCTTTGTTAAATTAGTGTACGTGTTTTCAGTGTATATTGGAAAACACGTTTAATAGGAACATAGTCTTAGAGGAGAGAAAAATTATAAAATAACAAGATCGTGCAGAGAAAAAATATATGGTATTACATTTTACTTTCATTTTCAAGGTAAGTAAATAGCTTATTAAATCGTGTTTTTTTTTGGAAAAAATGTAATTTGTTCATTAGTCCCGTGAATTTTGAGTAAACTGATATTAGTGCCCTATACAATGCTTATAACAAACCTATTTTTGAAATAAAGTTGATAGAAAAGTAACAAAAATTCAAAAGTATTAATGTACAAAATTTGTAGCTCACATATTTATATATATGAACTACGTAGATTAAAATTATCATTATATGTGATATATACAATAAAATTGTATTAAAAAATTTGTTGTTTCAGAAAATGTTTTGTATTAAAATATAAGATTTGTGTTATGCAAGAAGAGGAGATTTATACTTATACAGCAAAGTGTATCTATATTCATATTAATCCAAATTTAATAAAAAAATCCAAATTTAAATGCAAATATTTCAATCCCTAAAAAACTATCAAAACGACATTTTTTTTTAATATTACAAAAATAATTATTATTTTATAGAAAAGGCAAATTTGTTTGCAGCATATTAAAAAAAAAAAAAAAATCATGCCTTTGTCAAACTAATTTAAAAATATTTAAAAATTTTGTTGCGATGTATATTTTTCTTAACACAATTTGAGTTTCTTTAAAAATATCCTAATTAATGTTTATAATGCCGCAAGTTTCATGACACTTCTAGCGGCAATCCAAGAAAATCGGATACGGAAAATAATCCATAAATATTCTTTACAAAAT
Organism: Caerostris extrusa; assembly: GCA_021605095.1. Lineage (NCBI taxonomy): Eukaryota > Metazoa > Arthropoda > Arachnida > Araneae > Araneidae > Caerostris > Caerostris extrusa. The sequence continues at coordinate 54,236 of BPLR01002493.1, forward strand.
CAAAAATTTATTACAAAGACAAAGATTGAAAATTAATACAAAATGAGACATTGTATACTGCATGATTTTTCCCTCATTTAATTTTAAATTAATACATTTGTTTCTTGGCACGATTAGATGCACAAAGTACATCAAAATGATACTCTTGCCCAGCTGCCTATAGCATACCCTCATAAATGGTAGCCAGAAGATCAATGATCCTCAGCTTTAGATTAGTCATTTCTTCGTACCTTGTTTGATGCACGATATCTTTCACATAACCCTATAGATTTGGTTTGTCCTTCTATGGTCATTTTTTTTGTCCACTTTGAGCTAATTAGACTGGGACCTAAAGTTTAACGTGGATTCCGAACCACTAAAAACATCCATGCGACGGCCAGGATTCAAACCTGAAGCCTGTATACCAACGGCCAGAGAGCTGGCCAATCGTTACCCTATAGGAGTGACATCTGGTGTATGAGGTATCCAGGGTTATGTTAAAGATGTGTCTTGAATTTTTGTTCGATAAAAGATAGTTTATCTAAAGCAGCAGATGGCGTTGTACCATACACTGAAGTGACAAAAGTCATGGGATACCTCGTAATATCGTGTCGGCCCTCCTTTCGCCCGGCGAAGTGCAGCAACTCGACGTGGCATGGACTCAACAAGTCGTTGGAAGTCTTCTGCAGGAATATTGAGCCATGCTGTCTCGACAGACGTCCATAATTGTGAAAGCGTTGATGGTGATTTTGGGCACGAACAGACCTCTCGATGATGTCCCATAAATGCTCCATGGGATTCATGTCGGGCGATCTAGGTGGGCAGATCATTCGTTGAAATTGTCCAGAATGTTCTTCAAACCAGTCGCGAACAGTTGTGGCCCGGTGACATGGTGCATTGTCATCCATAAAAATCCCATCGTTGTTTGGGTACATGAAGTCCATGAATGGCTGCAAGTGATCTCCAAGTAGCTGAACATAAGCATTTCCAGTCAATGTTCGGTCCAGTCGCACCAGAGGGCCAAGTCCTTGCCATGAAAAAACAGCCCACACCATTACGGAGCCACCACCAGCTTGAACAGTGCCTTTGCTGACAGTTTGGGTCCATGGCTTCGTGGGGTCTGCGCCACACTCGAACCCTACCATCAGCTCTTACCAACTGAAATCGTGACTCATCGGACCAGGCCACGGTTTTTCCATTCATCTAGGGACCAACCGATATGCTCACGTGCCCACGAGAGTCGCTGCAAGCGATGTCGTTCTATCAGTAAAGGCACTCGAGTCGGTCTTCTGCTGGAATAGCCCAAGAAAGCCAAATTTCTCCGCACAGTTCTAACAGACAAGTCCCTTGTACGTCCCACATTGATTTCTGCGGTTATTTGACGCAGTGGTGCTTGTCTGTTAGAATTTACGACTCTTTGCAGACGTCGCCGGTCTCGGTCGTTAAGTGCAGTCGGTCGACCACTGCGTTGTTCATGGTGGGATGTTATGCCTGAAATGTCATACTCTCGGCACACTCTTGACACAGTGGATCTGGGAATGTTGAATTCCCTAACGATTTCCGAAATGGCATGACCCATGCGTCTAGCTCCAACTAACATTCCGCGTTCAGTTAATTCCGTCGTGCGGTCATCATCACGTCAAAACCTCTTCATGAATAACTTGAACAGAAAGGAAAGCTCTGCGAAAGCACTGCGCATTTATACCTGTTCTACGTGATGCTACTGCCATCTGAAAATTTGCATATTGCTATCCCATGACTTTTGTCACTTCAGTGTATATGTCTAATCCTCAGTGTAACTCCTGCAGTGTGGGACATATATTCCACAAGTAGTCTATCCATGGGTGGAGGGAAAGGGGGCAACTTCTGTTGTGATGGAGCACCCGTAGGTAGAAGTCTGACTTTCCTCCCTGACACTGAAGGAAGGCATTACCCATGGTGGGGATTTTTTGGGGATCTGCACGCATTTGCATATAGTATGGGAGAAACAGTCCAAACAAGTAGTCCGACTCACAAGGCAAGACGCTGAATATCCCAAACGTCATCGAGTCTCCTCGCTTTTTGGAACAATGTTTATAACAAATTCAGCACCAAATTGAATTTCAGTCCTAATGCTCACTAGCGGCGTACGAACCACGAGTCATATTGCTACCACTGATAGGGAAATGCTGCACTGAACATAACAAGGGTATTATTTTGATGTGCTTCGTGCTACTAATTATACCCATATGGAGATCCATTTAATTAAAATGAAATGAGACATAATATATATGCGTTCCCTTTTGCAATAAATTTCACTGATCTATCCTTGTAATAAATTTTTGTCATTGAGAAGAGATTTTATGGAGGGCATCTAGTTAAATTTTCCCTGAAATAAACACAGGAAACTGATAGATAACATTAGAACATTGCTGTAATATACGCCATGTTAACATGGAATTTATAGCACGCGACCATTGAATCGATCCTTCTGAATGTTATTGGAAAGTCATAAACAAGGAGGGTGAGATACGGTTTGTTTGAACTCGTAAAATATACTGACATTTACCAGTAGATAAAAGTAAGTTTATTCAAGCGGATCAAATGATTCGTCCTTAAAGTAGAAAATTAATATAACATTTAATTTCATACAATTAGTTTTGAATTTGTGACTTAATAGTCAAAGCATTTATATTAAAAGAGAGTTCTAGAAAGAAATAAAAATATACATTTACATAAAATAAGGATATGTAAGAAAATATTTCACCTTTAAATTATAAAGAATATTGGAAAGAGGAATAAATATACATCCACTATTAGGTTTGGTTTGTCGCTCTACGGTCATCATGTGCGCACGAGGTCTAAACAGACCAGGACCTGCAAATTAAAGTGGAGTCTTTTTTAAAGTGGATTCCGAACCACTAACATTCAAACCCCACTAGGATACCAAAGGCCAGAGCGCTAGCCACTTGGCCGCTATACATCCACTAAGGAAACAATATTTTTGGGTTTGAGAAGATGCTATAATTGATGCATTAATTCAGATTTTAAAAATACTGTATACATTTCAATTAAGATTTCCTTTTTTTTAATCTTTTTTACTGTAATCTATTATTATGTTTTTATAAAATGTCTAATAGGAAAAACTGAATTCAGGATAATTTCCCCTTAACTACGCTACAAAAGAAAAAAATGGCAATTCTTTTGAGATACTTTTTCAAAATACTTTATCTATTTTTAATAATGTTTTAGAAAATACTCAAATTCTCTATTTAAAAATTAATAAGCAGTAGTAAGTGACGATATTAGAATTGATATCGATAAGAAAAAAATATTTTAAGAATTAAAAAAGTTTTCTTCAAACTTAAAGGAGAAAATTGTTCAAGAAAAAAAAAATTATTTTTATTTTAATATTTGAGCTATTAAATATTGATAGGTATTATATTATAAATATAATAATTTTTTTTTATCTGACATATTAGGTCATTTGGTAAAAATATGTTATATAAATAAAAATCGAACAAAAATTTATTCACATCTATAAATTGTCCATTATAGTGAATACTTTCAGAGAAAGCTCATTTAAATGATAATAAACATTCAAATGATAATAAACTTAATTAAATTTTTACTCAGTTTATTTGAATCTATACCATATTATTTTATTATATATATTAATATAAAATACTTACAGCTAAAAATTTTTGTAAACAGAAGTCAAACTCATTCCAAACAAAAAAGGTTGGAGAATAAACATGGTACCTAATAGAGCTAATATTTAAAAAAAAAAAAGCAAAATTTATTGATAGTATTTTAATAGTAATAAAAATAGAGCGCGTCAAAATATTCTAAAGAATTAGAAAGTTTGTCAAACATCCCGCATCTTTTTTTTTTTTTACTAAAGTTGGCGCTGTATCGCTATTTGGCTTCTTTTTCTCTGTGAGCATTTATTTTGAAAAGTAAACATGTTACAAAGCTATTCTGAAAATTGCCAGAAATTCTTAAGTCATACGTTTATTTAATTATGCATTATATTTATTATACATATATTTAACTACGTGTTCATTAAAGACAAATAATTACAAGAAAGGTTATTTTGTTGATAGCTGATATTTTGTATGAAATGTAATAAAAACATAAAAAATTCATGCAAATGAATATTTTATTTTTGATAATTTTGTTAGTGGTGAATTTACAAATAGAATATAAATTCCAAATATTTAGAAAGTTTAAATTTATATTTATTTACAATTAAAAAAAATGTACAATTTCTTTTGAAAATCATTCTCCGTCCCCGCCAACGACACTGGATAATAGCCAATAGTAAGGATTTGTTTCCAAAAAATTGCCAACTATCATTGCATATGTTAAACCCAAAGTAAAAGTCACGTGAGATGCATGATCACGTGAGGATTTTGTGTGTACCAAATTTACACTCAACACTTGATGCGCTATTAAATTAACGATTATTATTATTATTCGAGTAAACAAAAAAGATTGAATCTTTAAGAATAATTAAAAATTCATTGATTAATTTCTAATATTAGATGAAGATATAAAATGTTACAGACTATCAGATTTATAATTCTTAATTTTTTCTACAATGATTTTCTACTTATAATTTAAAAGAAGCGAACATTAAATAAAGATTTAAAAATTCTTTATGAAATTATATGCAATATATTTTTAAAAATAACATTTCTTAGTATATAAAATACAAAAATCTAAAAACGTATTGAATCTCAGAAAAATTAATTATAAGAATCTAAATCAAATAATCTTAATAGTGTCTTCCTTCTCAATGGACGTCATTTAGGACTATGAGGAAGCCATATGTCACCTAATTTCATTTAAATGGACATAAACCCTCTTCGTATTCATTTGTTCTACGAATCAGTTGACGTTATTTAAGTTCTATGTGGCAGCTGATTACGTACAGCAATGCAACATCTGGGCGTATCTATATTTATCCAAATACTTTACTGACAGAATGCGGAATGATAAATGATTGCATCTGAGTAAATAGTAAATAAGATTATAAAAGCATTACGACATTGGTGACAGTGTTCAAAATAAGAGATTTCAGAATGCCCCACTCAATGTCTTATCAAAAAAATACTCAAAAAGAATGTCGGTATTACTCAATCTTATAATTAGAGAACTGGTTAATATCTGGTTAATGCTAGCATACAAGATAAAATGTTACAATACAAGAGATAAATTGCTTGCCACATCCTATGAAAGAGTTAAAAATCTTATTAGAAAGATGTAATCTTGAAAAATGCTGGAAATCTAAACATACCATTGCATAATATTTACAAATCAACAAAAAAAAAAATTGCCAATATAGGAACCAATTACATGTCCCATAATAATTGAAATTATTTATATAGGTTTCAAAGTTAAAAACATACAAAATCTAAATAAATTAAATCGTTGTGTCTAGAACCTTATAGTATTGAAACGCTTCACAATATTTCGATATAGATAAAATGTTACAATACAAGAGATAAATATCTTTTCATACAGTTTGAAAGCGTTAAAATCGCATTAGAAATATGTTGCAAACTTAGAAAAATGCTGGAAATCTAATTATACCAATACACAAAGTTTACAAACAACAAGTATTACATAAAAAATAAAATTTAAAGTCAATTCCTTCTTTTTTTCACTACATTGCAGAAAGTCCTTCAAAAAATGAATGAAAATTATTTATAAAGTTTATCTGGTGCCATCTATTGGTAGAAATACGCAACTTAAATCTAAAAAAAACAAAAAATTAATTAATTAAATTTAATTACTGAATTAATATTTGAAAACAATGTATTAACATCCAGTAAAAAAGAAAGTGCAAAACTCGATTTCTCTGTTCGTGCACTCCTCTCTAGAATAACCTTCACTGAAAAAACTTTTACACTCCAATGATCCCAGTTCAATCCGGGTCGTAAGTATTCTTTCAAAATACATAAACAAAAATTCTCTGCTCAGCGTTTCTACTGTTTACAATGTCCGATACATTCTTAACGGAGCCTATGAAACAATAAGTGACGGGTGTTCGGAACAGACAGGCCACCCCCGCACAAGTCGTATTTCGTAAGTGTCAGCACAAAATGGGCCGTAAACCAAAACCTACGAGGGGAGAAATAAAGTTTGACGGCCCCATACGTTACCTGTGAGGTCCCGAGATTCCAAAACGACCCTATCTTGGGATCTTCTGCCACTCCCCCCCACCCCTTTTCCCAATTTTATTGATTCTGGAAGAAAAACCCCTTTTCTAACGATTCTGTTATATGTATTAACATCCAGTGTCATCCACTACAAGTTCAAAAAAATGTATTTGAACCTGAGTGGATGAATAAAAAGTGTTTTATGAACGATTGAAAATTTGAACAAGATATATATAGGGAGAGTGTGAGCTAATAGAAGGAATTGAAAAAATAAAAAAATGACCAATATAAGAATCAACTACCTGTCCTATATAATCGAAATGATTTATAGGTTTTAAAGTCAAAACCATACAAAATCTATATAAATTTAATCTTAATATCTGGAGTCCTGTTATAATGAAACGCTTCCCAATATTACGATTATGTGGGACAGGTAGTTGATTACTATATTGGCTACTTTTTGACGATTTGTAAACATTATGCAATGATACGATTAAAGATTTTAAGCACTTTTCCATGATTGCGTCAGATTTCAATTGTAATTTTTAACTCTTTCAAAAGGATATGGACAAGAGATTGATCATCTGCTCAACAATAAAAGCATAAAGATAGCATATTAAGATAAGCCTAACATTTTAGATAATTCTTAAAACTGACGTTAATCAATTTTTGAATTATAGGATTATAAAATGTACTTAGACATCCTGTTTACAAATGCTGTTTACTTTGATAAGGCAGTTAGGTATGCACTCTGGAATCTTATTTTGAACATTATGGCACCAATGTCGGAATGCTTTATAATCACATTTACTATTTACTCAGAAGTGAGTTTTTGCATCCAGTTAATGGTTTTGCATACCATTCATGTTTAATAGCAGTTTTCCTAACAAAGAAAAAAAATGGGAAAGAAATTAGCTTCTCATGTCGTGGCATGCTAAAATTAATACGCTTAAAATTCGGATTGTTAGCATGAGCTTCTACTAGATACTCCAATCTCACGTAAGAGAACGTAAGACAATCAGATTTGATTTGTTACTCTACAGTAATTTTGTGCACGCTTTCGGCTAATTAGACCAGGACCTACAGTTTAACGTGGATTCTGAACCACTCACAAACATCCATGCTACCGCCAGAATTCGAACTTGAAGCCTGTGGTACCAACGGCCAGAGCGTTAACCAATTGGCCGTCAGGCCGCTCAGCCAATCGGAAGCCATAGTTATCAGTCTCCCTGATTAGCTAGATTTCTTTAGCGTAAGATTCCAGTATCCGGTTGAAATCCAGCTTTGCACATTATATTGCAACCACAACCAAAATCCAATCAAATTGACTTAATTCTGTATTATTTATTGCATAAAATCCTTGGTTATAAATTTGTGATAGACGTTTCTTATTGTTCCTTAAATAGCAACGTGATCAAAGAGTAGCTTAAATAAAGCTCCCCGCATTGTAAATTACATTTAAAAATACATTCATCTGTAACGTGTTAAGTTTGAAATAAAAACGTTTAGTTTTTAGCAGTTTGTGAACAGTGTGATGGAATTTTCAATCAATACAGTTGCATAATCACAACATAATAAAAGCGTAACAAAACTATTCATACAATCTATAATATGTATATTCCGTCATTACTAACATACTAAAGTTCAGAAGGCAGTTTTCGAATAATATGCTCAAACTTGTTTTTTGTGCGTGGTAGAGATCTCATAAAAGTAATTATATCCTAAAAATGTTCTGAAATTTCACAAGTAGCAATTAAATATATTGTTTACAACACATTAAAATTTTCATTATTCTGTAAATAGTGAACCGCATAAAAAAAAAGTCTTGTATTGAAAATATGTAAATCAAAATCCTACGATAGCTACAAGTTGGTTTACCAACCAACGAAAATTTAATTCGTACACCGGAACATTTTAAAGCGTTTTATTTGTTTATATAGATTCCAAAATGTGCATTTAAATCTACTCATCGTAGCCGAGTACGCTACTTTTCTAGCACTAGTATAGTACACATCACCGTGCCTAGAGCTGAGTTGCTCCTTTTACAATTTGGAGATGATGTGGGTGAAAAGAAGTCTGATTGGGTTCTGTGACGCTCTACGATCATATGAGACCCAGATCTTAAAGTGAATTCCAAACCATTACAAACATCCATGGCACTGCCGGGACTCGAATGCGAAACTTGTGGTACCGAAAGCCAGAGCCCTAGTCACTCGGCCATCAGGCCCCTGTTTTTCTAGTACTGGTTCAAAATAACTTTCTTCACTTGAAGATGCTACCTGGCATCTAATAACATTCGTTGTAATGGAATGGTATAATATCACGTGGGCCATATTTGGAATATTTTTAAATCTGCATGTCATTTTGGTTTTGTTTGTCGCTCTACGGCCATCTTGTGCATGCGAGGGCTAAACAGACCGGAACCTACAGTTTAAAAGTGGATACTGAATCACTTGCAAACATCCATGCCACCGCCAGGATTCGAACCTGGAGCCTGTGGTACCAAAGTTTACAGCTATAGACCACTGCCCATCAGGCCAAGCATATCATTTTTTAAAAAGCCATATATTGTTTTCTTTTTAAATTGTATTTTCCGAATTTTATTAATATGCAATAGATGGAATTTTTTTATCTGCATCACAAAAATATCGACAAAAAATCCGCATTAAAAATATAGTATAAAAACAGGTTTCAGTGTATGCAATTTATATTTATCAACCTTGAACTTACTAACAAATATATTTAAATAAGAAAAACTAGAACTGGATACCCATCAAACAATCGCGAACGATATTATACTTTTCAATAGCAAAATGTCAAAGCAGACGTTCTGTCAAACAATGTATAATATATATAGGATGCATTATTTATAAACTGTTCTAGCCATTCTATAGATTTAACTCCCTGTAAAAGAAAGTGCAAAACTCGATTTCTCTGTTCGTGCACCCCTCTCTAAAATAAACTTCACTGAAAAAAAAAAAAAAAAAAAACTTTTACACTCCAGTGGTCCCAGTTCAATCCGGGTCGTAAGTATTCTTTCAAAACACAAACAAAAATTCTCTGCTCAGCGTTTCTACTGTTTACAATGTCCGATACATTCTTAACGGAGCCTATGAAACAATAAGTGAGGAGTGTTCGGAACAGACAGGCCACCCCCGCACAAGTCGTATTTCGTAGTGTCAGCACAAAATGGGCCGTAAACTAAAACCTACGAGGGGGAGAAATAAAGTTTGACTGCCCCATACGTTACCCGTGAGGTGCCGAGATTCCAAAACGACCCTATCTTGGGATCTTCTGCCACTCCCCCTTTTCCCAATTTTATTGATTCTTGGAAGAAAAACCCTTTTCTAACGATTCTGTCACCCCCTAACATGATATGCTCCAGGTACAGCCTTTAGGATTATTTGCATTTTCAAACAGTCGTAATGTCTCGCGAGGTCGTATTTCAAAGAGTTCGAAGCTTTAAATGTATTAAAAGTGTCCCTTCCGAAAGTCGAGGTGAACAAATATGTATAGAGGAGATTCGGGAAGACTGCAAAGGTATAGATGAAATACGAGTTACACCAACATGTGTAGATTATATTCAATTTTGCATATAAGGATTATGGTCAAAATTAAATGAAAAGCTTTTGAAAAAATAATAAATCTTTCTTCTTATATACATGTTTTTAAATTTCAAAATAAACAAAAATTAGGTGAAAACTAAAAATATAATAAAGTTTTAGATATTTAAATTTTTGTATTACTAGTACATAAAATTTTATTGTATAAATGTATACAAAATTTATTTTTGTTTATGTGAAGAGAAAAAAAAAAAAAATCACAGAATATATTTTTTAGATATTATTCTAAATACAAAATATCGTTGTTGTATTTTATTTTTAAATTATTATTACCAAGTATAGTTTCATGCCGACTAGCATTCTGGATCTCGGGCCACAGGTTTCGGGTTCGATTCCCGGCGGCGTCATGGATGCTTGAAGGGATTCGGAATCCACTTTACGCCGTAGGTCCCGGTCTCATATGACCGTAGAGTGTCACAGATCTCATTCAACCATCTATTCCAAACATTAGTATATGTCTCAATAAATGTCAAAACAGCCGTTCCGTCAGACAAGATATAATATATCTGATGATGCATTATTTATAAACTGTTCTACAATTTCTATAGATTTAACTTCCTGTAAAAAGTCCCAAACTCAATTTCTCTGTTCATGCACTCCTCTCTAAAAATATCCTTCACAAAAAAAAATTAAACTTTTACACTCCAGTGATCCCAGTTCCATCCGGTACGTAAGTATTCTTTCAAAACATATAAACAAAAATTCTCTGCTCGGAGTATTTTACTGTTTACAATGTCCGATACATTCTTAACGGAGCCTATGAAACAATAAGTGGGGGGTGTTCGGAACAGCCAGGCCACCCCCGCACAAGTCGTATTTCGTAAGTGTCAGCACAAAATGGGCCGTAAACCAAAACCTACGAGGAGAAATAAAGTTTGACGGCCCTATACGTTACCTGTGAGGTCCCGAGATTCCAGAACGACCCTATCCTGGGATCTTCTGCAACCCCACCCACTTTTCCCAATTTTATTGATTCTGGAGAAAAACCCCTTTTCTAACGATTTTGTCACCCCCCTCCCCCCAACATGATGTGTTCCAGGTACAGCCTTTAGGATTATTTGCATTTTCAAATAGTCGTAATGTGCCGTGAGGTCGTATTTCAAAGAGTTCGGATGCCTTTAAATGTATTAAAAGTGTCCCTCCGAAAGTCGAGCGAACAAATATGTACAGAGAAGATTCGGGAAAACTGCAATAGTATAGATGAAATATGAGTTACTCAAACATGTATATAGATTATATTATATTTTACATAAAAAGGATTATGGTCAAAATCAAATGAAAGTCTTTGTAATAAATATGATTTTTCTTATCGGACATGCATTTCTATTCAAAACACAAAAAAATTAGATGAAAGCTAAAAATACAACATAGTTTTAAATATTTATATTTTGTATTATATAAACATTATACAAAATTTAAGTTTTCATGAATAGAATAAATCAAAGAATATATTTTTAGATATTATTCGAAATTCAAAATATAATTTTGTATTTTACTATAAATTATTTTTACCAAGCATAATTTCATGCTGACTAGCGCTTTTGGCATCACAGGTTTCGAGTTCGAGTCCATGATGTGCCATGGATGTTTGTAGTAGTTCGGAATCCACTTTAAGCCGGTGGTCCCGGTCTCATGTCTGTAGAGCGTCGCAGAACCCAATTACACTTCACACCCACATCATTCCCTAACTGTATAGGGCAACTAAGATCTAGGCATAGTGATGTGGTGCGATTTAGTAGTAATATCATTTGATGGAATTTTTTTATACACGGCACAAAAATATTAACAAAAACCGCACTAAACAGACGGTATAAAAACAAGTTTGAATGTATAGAATTTATATTTATCCATCTTCAACTTATGTGGCGTGTTGGCCAATTGGCTAGTGCTCTGGCCGTTAGTACCACAGGCTTCTGGTTCGAAATCCTGGCGGAGGCATGTATGTTTGTTAGTGGTTCAGAATCCCCGTTAAATTGTAGGCCTCTGTCTGTTTAGGCATCGTGTGTACAAAATAACCGTAGAAAAACAAACCAAACCTTTCACTTATTAATATAAAATATACGTAAATAAGAAAAATTAGAACAATCGCTAAAATTAGTATAGGTTTCAATACCAAAATGTCAAAACAGCCGCTGTGTCAAACAAAATATAATACATTTGTAGTTGCATTATTTATAAACTGTTGTACCCTTTCTATAGATTTAACTCCCTGTAAAAGAAAGTCCAAAACTCAATTTCTCTGTTCATGCACTCCTCTCTAAAATAACCTCCACTAAAAAAAAAAAAAACTTTTACACGCCAGTGATCCCAGTTCAATCCGGGTCGTAAGTATTCTTTCAAAACACATAAACAAAAATTCTCCGCTCAGCGTTTTCACTGTTTACAGTGTCCGATACATTCTTAACGGAGCCTATGAAACAATAAGTAAGGGGTGTTCGGAGCAGACAGGCCACCCCTTTGCAAGTCGTATTTCGTAAGTGTCAGCACAAAATGGGCCGTAAAGTAAAAACCTACGAGGAGAGAAATAAAGTTTGACGGCCCTATACGTTACCTGTGAGGTTCCGAGATTCCAAAACGACCCTAACCTGGGATCTTCTGCCCCCCCCGCCCCTTTTCCCAATTTTATTGATTCTGGAGGAAAAACCCCTTTTCTAACGATTCTATCATGATATGCTCCAGGTACAGCCTTTAGGATTATTTGCATTTTCAAATAGGAGTAATGTCTCGCGAGGTCGTATTTCAAAGAGTTCGAAGGCTTTAAATGTATTAAAAGTGTCCCTTCCGAAAGTCGAGTGAACAACATGTATAGTGGAGACTCGGGAAAAGGTATAGATGAAATACGAGTTCCTCAAACATGTATAGATTATATTCTGTGTTGCATAACAGGAATTATGATCGAAAATAAATGAAAAGTGTTTATTTAAAATATACTAAAACTTGATTTTTTTTGCACCTTTTAAAAAACATTTCAAAACAAAAAAATAGAGGAAACTAAAAATATAAATATAGTTTTATATATTTTTATTTTTGTGTTGCATAAAATTTTATTATCTAAATATTATATAAAATTTATATTTATGTTTTTTGAATAGCACAAATAAAAGAATACATTTTAATATTATTCTAAATGCAAAAACTTTTTCTATTTTATTTTTTTTAAATTTTATTAAAAATTGTTTTTTTACCAAGTATAATTTCATTCTGAATGATTCAACACTATTTTTTAATAGTAAAAAAACGTTAATTTGGTTTCTAGCTTTACGGTCATTTTGTGCGCACTTTGGGCTAAACAGTCCGAAACCCACAGTTTAAAGTGGATTTCGAAACAATAACAAACATCCATACCATCGCCAAAATTAGAACTACGTAAATAAAAAGAATTAAAACTGGATACTTTTCAAACAATCGCTAACATTAGTATACGTTTCAATACCGAAATGTCATAAATAGCCGTTCTGTCAACCAAGATATAAATCCATCTGATGATGCATTATTTATAAACTGTTCCACCCTTTCTATAGATTTAACTCCTCGTAAAAAAAGTCCAAAACTCAATTTCTCTGTTCAAACTCTCTGAAATAACCTTCACTAAAAAAAAAAAAAACTTTTACATGCCAGTGATCCCAGTTCAATCGGGTCGTAAGTATTCTTTCAAAACACATAAACAAAAATTCTCTGCTCAGCGTTTTCGCTGTTTACAGTGTCCGATACATCCTTAACGGAGCCTATGAAACAATAAGTGAGGGGTGTTCGGCCAGGCCACCCTTGCACAAGTCGTATTTCGTAAGTGTCAGCACAAAATGGGCCGTAAACCGAAACCTACGAGGGGAAAAATAAAGTTTGACGGCCCTATACGTTACCTGTGAGTTCCGAGATTCCAAGACGACCCTAACCTGGGATCTTCTGCCATCCCCCACCCCCCTTTTCCCAATTTTATTTATTCTGGGAGAAAAACCCCTTTTCTAACGATTCTGTCATAACATGATATGCTCCAGGTACAGTCTTTAGGATTATTTGCATTTTCAAATAGTCGTAATGTGCCGTGAGGTCGTATTTCAAAGAATTCGGAAGCTTTAAATGTATTAAAAGTGTCCCTTCCGAAAGTCGAGTGAACAAATATGTATAGTGGAGATACGGGAAAGGTATAGATGAAATACGAGTTCCTCAAACATGTATATAGATTATATTCTATGTTGCATAAAAAGGATTATGATCGAAATTAAATACAAGGTTTTAAAATATATAAACTTATTAGATGCACCCTTTTTACATTTCAAAAAAAAAAAAAAAAAAAAAATAGAGGAAATCTAAAATATAAATCTAGTTTTATATATTTTTATTTTTGTATTTTATAAAATTTTATTGTATAAATATTATATAAAATTTATTTGAACGTTTTTATGAATAGAATAAATCATAGAATATTTTTTTAATGTTTTAAATTCAAAATAAAATTTTTCTATTTTATTGGTATTTTGTAAATTATTATTAAAATAATGTTGACGATATTTAATTTTTACAAGTATAATTTCATTTTGAACGTTTTAACACTATCTTTTAATAGTATAAAAAACGTTAATTTGTGGCTCAACGGTCATTTGTGCGCACTTTAGGCTAAGTAGACCGAAACCTACAGTTTAATGTGGATTCGAAACACTTAAACATCCATGCCACCGCCAGGATTCGAATTACATCAATAAGAAGAATTAAAGCTAGTTACCTTTAAAACAATCGCGAACATTAGTATGCGTTTCAATACCGAAATGTCAAAACAGCCGATCTGTCAAACAATATATAAAAACATATGATGATGCATTATTTATGAACCTCTAAACCCTTTCTATAGATTTAACTCCCTGTAAACGAAAGTCCAAAACTCAATTTCTCTGTTCAAACTCCTAAAATAACCTTCACTAAAAAAAAACATTTTTTACACGCCAGTGACCCCAGTTCAATCCGGGTCGTAAGTATTCTTTCAAAACACATAAACAAAAATTCTCTGCTCAGCGTTTTTTACCGTTCACAATGTCCGATACATTCTTAAAGGAGCCTATGAAACAATAAGTAAGGGGTGTTCGGCCACCTCCGCACAAGTCGTATTTCGTAAGTGTCAGCACAAAATGGGTCGTAAACCAAAACCTACGAGGGGAGAAATAAAGTTTGACTGCCCCATACGTTACCTGTGTGGTCCCGCGATTCCAGGACGACCCTATCCTGGATCTTCTGGCCACCCCCTCCCCAAGATTTTATTATTCCCGGCCAACCCCTTTTTCTGACGATTAGTTTGTCGCTCTACGGTCGTTTTGTGCACACTTTTGTCTAATTAGATTGGGACCTGCAGTTTAGCGTGGATTCCAAACCACCACCAAACATCCATGCCACCGCCAGGATTTGAAACCTGTGGTACCAACGGTCTGAGCGCTAGAAAATTGGCCACCAGGTGGATAAAAAATGTTAAGAAATAGTCCGTTTTTAAAGGCCCAATTTTAACATTTATTTGCACAATAGTGTTAAAAATGGGAAAAATAAACAAAAGATTTACTGTTAATCCATAATACAATTTAAAATTTTTATAATTTATAAAATGGAGTCTGTTTTTTTATTATCTTATTCAAAAATGTTGCTTTATAAAATTTGTTGTATTAAAAAATTTTTTTCTACAACTACCAATAATATAATCTAAAGCACCACACATATCAAAAGAAATGATTATATATATATATAGGATGTATTACTCATATTAAGGTATAAATACAAAACAAAAAAATATTTCTCAAATTTTAAAATACTAAAAAACTTATATTAATTTATTATAAAATTTTATTTTAATTATTCGGTACTTGAAGCATACCTTTGGTTGCAACAAAAATGTTTTTAAATATTTAGTACTTTTTCAGGTATGTCCTAATGAAATAAAGCGCAATGATTACCGAAGTCTCCATTTAAAATGTCTCGTAAACTCTGTGATTAAATGTTTCAATCGTATTTGGAGTAATATTTGAAAACAATTATATTAATCCAACTCCAAGACTCAAATTCATAACAAAGAAAATGTATCATCTTATTAGACAACCAAAATCGCTTATAGAAAGGAAATAAAATATTGTTTAACTTTATTAAAAAATAGAAATATTGTTACTTCAGTTTCAATCGACTGATACTTTTCTTTTTATCGCTAAAAATTTTCCGAATCGATAAACACGCGACTAATAGATTTAAAATAAATTTAAGACTAAATGGAAAAAGCATTTTGGTTTACTTTTTAAAAATATTTTTCTAAATTTTTAATGTATATCTTATTTGTATTACATTGAATGATATTCGAGATGTGTTTTGGGAACTGATCCAGGTATAAATACATAACATGATGATAAAGCCATAATATAATTGCGATATTTTTTGTAACGTCACTGGTTATTTTTAATATCTAATCCGCATTATATAGATGAGCATTTGGCAATTACTTCATAGGCGAGTACAGTTGTACCAACTTATAAGTCCAGTTCGGAATAGCTTCAACTCGCATCAAAATCTTTGCCAAATGGATGGATGACAAAAACTTTGCAAAGCTCAAATTAGTATTGTCTGGAATGACCACACATGCCACATTTCGAAACATTCTGATAAGGCGGAAGCAAATGTCCGGATAAATTTTTAGCAAAGCTAAATCCGATTTAATTTCCACTAGGTTCAGTAGAGAAAAAAAATTTAGTTTTGTAAATTTTAATTTAAATGTATCTATTTCATCAAATTACTTTTTATTTGTGTACTTCAATATTAATATATTGTTTATTAGATTCCGATATATAATGTGCAAAAAACAACATAATTTATTTCCTTTAATTCATAAGGGGAAAATTCACTTGGTATATGTTCTGTATGGTAAAAGACCAAGGATATGAAACGGATTCAAGTTCTATGTTGCTGTGATAGAATCGCGTTTGCTCTTGCAACATTGCCTAAAGAATGCATGCTTGTATATAAATTAACATCTTCACTCTTGGTGGACAATTGAAGTTTAATTGCAGAACTGGTTTCGTTTGTCGTTCTACACACACGAAGGCTAATTAGAACGGGATCTACCATTTAAAATGGATTCCGAGCCACTAACAAATATCCATGCCACTACCAGGATTTGAACCTGAAGTCTGTTGTATCAAAGGACCGATACGATCGTGAATTAAATTAGGTCCTTATTAGTATTATATAGCCTTGATGACGGGGGCGACTCAACAGGATCGCGATGACTGAAAACTGCTGTCATTTCGAAGCAATCATTCGGACTTTTTAATAGCCAACAGATTTATGAAAGTGGTTGCAATATTTTAAAAAATGGAAATAAAACAGAATGAATTTGTGTAACCTTTTGTATCAATATTTGCAATAAGCCTTACAAAGCTTTGAGCCATAACACATGCATAAAATAGCGTAGTTGATTGCAATATACAATCAATTAAAAAAGGGAATAGTTACCCGAAATATTGCGCAAGGCAATATAGTTGCTAAATATAATTTATACCATTTCACTTACTATAAATAATTTTTTTATTATTTAAATTTTGAATTACTAAAATTTAATATCGAAATTTGTATAATCATTTGAATATAAGTAATATTCTGTAGAGTTTGGATTTAAAATATAATGCCAAAAAATAAATTAAAAAATATGATACAGATGCAAGTCTGAAAATGGATTTATATCTCTCTTTTTAGTGTCTAATATATGTTTAAAATGCAAATAAAATTGTGTTTAGCTGTTATAAAATAGGTCTTCAATTGTAATGAGAGACCGTTAACTTGTCAGACTTAATGCAAGTAAATTAGGCGAGTAAAAACTTTCTCCTAGAAATATCAAAATTAAAAAAAAAAAAAAAAAAAACTGACAATTTTGAAAAACATTGCCTTATCATTTTTTTTATTAATTTTTCAAAACTGTCGACTTGCAAAATCGTTGTTTTGTAAAATTTAAGAATGAATTATACAGTTAAAACATTGGAAAAAAATTAATACATATTTCATGAAAACTTAAATATACTAAAACTAATTATAACAAAAAGCTGTTGACTAATTGTTTCATAAAATTAAATAGTTTTTTTATGCATAAAAATCCAATGTAAAAATTAAACATTTTATAAATCTGTGCAAGGTCATTCATAAGTGATATTTTTTATTCGACAATATTTCATTTTAAATATGCGACTAAACGTAAGTTTATATGTAGACTCAAAATATGGCACTTCGAAACTTCTAAGAAAAGACACAAGGAAAAATAATTATGAGTGTATTTCCTGCTAAAAATCTAATTTCAAAAATCGAAAGGAGCATTTTAAAAAATATATTACTGATTTTTATTTAAATTTAGAATTATATTATAATAGGATGTGAATATCCGAATATCTATGCGTATTATATGTCATAAAGTTGTTCTTTTTATATATAACATTAAAAAATTTTTAATAAGGGACAATTGTTTAGTAGTATAAATCCAACGTATTAGCATTGCAGAAATCCGAAAAATTAGCAAAATATGTAAGCCAAAAACCTTTCTTTAATAAATGAATTTGATATTTCATTTTAAGAAAAAAATTGATATATTAAGCACTTACAAGAATATTTCTTTAAAGCAAGTCATACATTATAAATACATTTATAGAGAAAAAAAAATTTCATGAAGGCGCAATTATCTATTGTTATAAATTAAATATATTAGTATTTTAGAAATGTGAAAAATTAACAAAATATTTAAACTAAAATTATTTCTGCACGTTTTGTCCGATCGTATTTTTTGATAAAACTTTCTTTTTTAATAAATGATTCTGATATTTAATTTTCAGGAAAAAGTTTCAGCTATTATGCAATTTTTAAGAATATTTTTAACGCAAGTCATGCATTATAAATACGTTTATAAAGAAAAAAAAAAATTAAATAAGGGGCAATTATTTATTGCTATAAATCCAATGTTAGCATTGCAGAAATCCGAAAAATTACAAAATATTTAAGGCAAAATTATTTTCATTTTGTTCTATCGTACATTTTTAAACCTTTTTTTAATAAATGAATCTATTTTCAGGAAAAAGTTTACTTTTCAATTTTTAAGAATATTTTTTTGCATTATAAAACCTTTGTTTTTAATAAATGAATCTGATATTTAATTTTTATTTTGAAAAAGTTTCAGCTATTATGCACTTTCAAGAATATTTCTGAAATGCAAGTCATACATTATAAACGCATTTATAAGGAAAAAAAAATTATTCAAATTATAGAAGACAATGAAATTTAGAATACAGTGTTTTGATAAATTTAATGACGTTGATTAATTGTATGCAAATGATAAACAAAAGTTCTTAAAATGTTGTTTCCCCAAAACCCAAAATGTTGACATATGGCACCGGCAGTAAAAGAATAAAAAATATTCAAAATGAAACCAATCATGAAATATTCACCTTTTTCTTATCCCTGTATTTGACACTTCCTTCCAACACTGTCTTCGGATCGCCCATTACGCTCGACATATGTCGACACACATTCTCAACTCTCCATACTGCAAACTTCCGCGAAAAGAAATATTCATCGAATGTGTAATCCAAAAAAGGTGCTCGGAATATCTAAAAATCCACGATCATCGCGACATTTTTTATTTCGCGGGCATAAAAAGAAGAAAAATCTGTGTTGTCACGAATCCATTGCGCAAAAATAAGACATGTAGAAAAATAAATAAAAGTCGGACGAAAAAAGAAAATTCGAAACCTCAGTTACGCGCACAAGTCACAGTTGTTGCCGATCTCCGCAGACGATGTCATCGCTCTACCAACGATTATGAGTTCCACTGACGGAATACGGAATGATTTCGCGCTACAAAAACGTTCCGAGTCGACGGGGCGCCAAAAGGATCGCCAGAGCCGCCGCCAAATTGCGACATTTCGCCAATCAGGTTGAGAGATGAATGATTGGGGTTTTCGGCGTGACTGTAGTAAATGAAAGACTACTTTTCTACGCGTGAAAAGTTTATGGATTTGGCGTGTAGTGGATATTGGCGTCGAAGAAAGTTTTGAAAGCGTCGAACAATTCATTTCTTCGAATTCTTGCTAATGTACCAAGTTTTATGTAGCACGCTTTTTTTTTTTTTTTTGATGAAAAGTTGTTTTGGTTTGATTTTTCTGAGAAAGAAGCTTGACTCTTTATTTTTAAACATCTATTTCTATTTCTTTTTCTCTGGCACTCGATGTAGCGGCCTGATAGTCAATTCGCTAGCGCTCTGGCTTTTGGTACTACAGGCTTCAGGTTCGAATCCTGGTGTTGCCATGGATATTTGTAGTCGGTCGAAATGCATGTTAAACAGTAGGTCCTGGTATAATATGACCGTAGAGGTGACAACGATACCCCGTATAAAGAAAACATTTCATGTCTAGAAATCTGCCAGTAGGTTTATTACGATGATGATGATTTCGTCTTTTACGTACAGTTGTTATTATATATTCTTATTGAATAGAAAAAATAATTTCAATAAATAATTTTTTTCAGAAATTGAAAAAACGTACAAGATTTCTCAATAAAAAAATAAAAAGATACATTTTTTTTTTTATTTGAGAGGACTTAAAAAGAGAGAAAGAAAAATTTAACGATATCTGTAATATATATATCTATATAGCGTTAAAATTTTCTCTTTATATTGTTCATTTCTGAAAATTAATGCAAATACTCTCAAATGTGTTTAAAAAATGCAATTTTTTTTTTTATTTTTTCTAATATAATTGTTCAAACCAAAAGAAAGATTCATAAAATTAGATTAAGCAAAATATAAAAAAAAAATATATATATATATTTTAAATTAGAATTTTACATTTTATAATAATTTTAAATTCTTATATTTCAAGTTAAATTTCAAATCATCGAATAGTTAAAATATATTTATAAAAAGGTATATATTTTTTGAGTAGAAATTTTGATTTGATACTATAGCCCTTTTTAATGAAACCCAATAAAAAATAGCCCAATTAAATTTTTCAAAAATTGTATTTTTTTTTGTTGCTGTGTCAAACGATAACTGTCATAATAATTTTCAGATTCTAATAAATTTCAACTGTATGCTTTTAATGAAGTTATATATGCATTGAATTAAAAGGTATTGAAGGTTTTTGCAAAGTATTTTTTTGTTCTTGTACTTTTACTCTTATTGGCTCGATTGGCTGTAACTCAGGTATATTTTAAAATATTAACATTATGCTATTTTAGGGCATGCCTAAGGAATACATGTCTAAATTTATACATGTCAATGTAATGTGTTTTACATATTATTTTAGTTCGGAGTGTTTACGAAAAATCTAAAATATACTTTTTATAAATTTTTGCCAAATTTTTACAAAAGATATTCCATATATTTTAATTTTCCGGTTTATTTGGTTTTATAACGTAATATAACGATAATAACGTATTTCTGAAATAACGTTTTTTTAAATTCATAATTTAAATAAACGAATTTTCATTAAAGCACGTGCAATAAGATTATCATAATTAATTATGAAAGTTACTATAGAAATAATGAGTATGATTTCATTAACTTTGAAAAAAATTTATTATATTTCAGAAAATATATGCTGTTAAAATCAATAAATCAACTTTCCCGCGATATATTTTCCAATTATTGCGCTTTTTTACATGTCTTATTTTGCTAATGGATTTTTAAACACCAGATTTTATTGCAATGCATGGTTTACTGGAAAAAAAAAATCTCTCTATTTTTTTTTTTTTATTTTTTGCTTAACATGGGTGGGTTTCATATATCACTTATACATATCATAAACAGCCCACTGACGATTGATAACGAGATAACAGTGCCTTTTATTAGAACTACCCCGCATTAACGTGTTTTGGGAGAAAACCCAGAATACTCCCACCACGTTGCCTAACTATCAATACGAGTCACTTAAATATAATGTGCCAAACGCCATCGAGTTTCTAAAATACTTCCGAGTTTCTGAAAGCGATGACAATAACTGATTCGAACCAATCTATTCCATTGTCACGATAATTGTATACATAATGCTTCAATTTTTTTTTCTTCTTGAAATGTAGATATCTTAGCGATCGATTATTAAAATCAATGATCTCATATTTATTGGTTTTTGAATGCCAGGAGCTTTAACTGCATATACATTCGCCACTAGAACTGCATATACATAGTAAATTAAGCATTACTCAGACTTCACCATATGAGTTTGCTACATTGAAACCAAATTTTGTCATCATAATTTTTAATGAGCAGCCCCCAAACTGAACATTTGTCGGCTTCGGGCGTTGCACCTATTCTCACAGAGCTCAAGCTGCCAGATGGCCAATTGGCTAGCGCTCTTGCCTTTCGTACCACAGACGTCAGGCTCGAATCCTGCTGTGGCATGGATGTTTATTCGTGGTTTGGAATCCAAGTTAAACTGTAGGTCCTTCTCTAATTAGCCTAAAGCGGGCACAAAATGACATTAGAGCGACTAACCAAACCAAACCAATAACAGAACTAAAAAAAAAAATTTCTGATACGAATTTGTCATTGCCTCTCCCAGCATAAGAAACGTTAAACTGTAGGTCCCGGTCCAATTAGCCCAAAGTGTGTACAAAATTACCATAGAGCGACAAACCAGCAGAAGACTATGGTGCTTTTCCGTTATGTTCCATTTGACAAGTTTTAACCCCTCCTCTTCCATACTACACTTAGAACACCATGTCAAAGCAGGTTCTTTATCAAAACGTTATTTGTAAATAAAGATAAGTGGGTAGATTAAAAAAAAAAACAATTAATTTATTATGTTGCATCGTTTTAAAATACTTTTAATCAATGGATTCCTTTAATACGCCATTAACACACAAAATATGAGGGATTTATTTGTGAATAAATTTTTATGAGTTTCATGAAAATGAAACGAAATTATTCTGTCAGCCAAATTTTAAACATGTATTGGAAAACCGAATGAGCCGAGTTTGCACAATTATTTTTCCCTTGATTTCAAAAATAAAAAAAGTTTTTTTATGTACTGCATCGGGAAGCAATAAAGGTACAAAAAATGCGAAAATGTCATAACATATGAAGTGAATAATTCAATAAAAATATCTTTATTCTGAAATCATTTAACTTCGCCATTATTTAGGAAACTTAAGTTTTAAAAAACGAAAAAAATTAAAAAAATTGATATAAAAATAAATATGTATTATGTTTCAAATACATTGATGTTAAAAGCACCTTGTCCCTTGGGATACTTTTAAAGGAAACCATTGAAGTCGTTGGATTTATAAACGCAAATATTTTTGAATACAATCTTTCAAAGAACAAGCTAATATGTTATTTAAAACAAAATAAAACAGACAGTTGGATTTTATTTTTCTATCATGAATAAAATTACTCAGATTAAAAATGCTTCCTTTTA
Source organism: Caerostris extrusa (assembly GCA_021605095.1). Taxonomy (NCBI): domain Eukaryota; kingdom Metazoa; phylum Arthropoda; class Arachnida; order Araneae; family Araneidae; genus Caerostris; species Caerostris extrusa. Next base: position 77,396 of record BPLR01002493.1, read on the forward strand.
ATTCAGAAGATTCATTTGTGTTGTATGCAATTTTTTAATAATAAATTAATCACATCAACTCAATAAATAAATTGCTAAACTTTAGCAGAAATTTAAGACACTTCTTTTTTTTTTTTATTTTACTTGGTAGACAGCAGTATCTAGACCAAGTCAAGTATCCCGTGTGGTCTCATGGAAGTAGGAAAAGGGGAAGGCAGCTTCTATTGTGATGGAGCACCCGTAGGTAGAAGTCTGAATTGGCTCCGTGACGTTGAAGATCCTTTCAGAAAGAGTTTTAGAGGGGGGCTAACACTCATTTGCGTATCGTATGAGAAAAAAAAAAGGAAAACTCCCACCAGGTAGTGTGGCGAATGAAGTAAGATGCTGAACATCACAAAAGCCATCGAGGCTCCTCGTTTTGAAACAGTGTCTAAGTTAAAGCCGCCAGCAGATGGAACCTCTGCACTAATGCTCACCAGCGACGCATGTTGCCACTGAACCACGTGTTGGGCTTTTTTTATTTCTCTTTAGAATTGCAAATAATAAGTGTTGTTCTTCTTTAATGTATGACACTGTTATCTGTGAGCATTAGGTTTTTAAAAAGCAAAGATGTAGCAAGTATTACCCAAATAAAAATTTCCAGGATACTAGCAATTTTCACAAGGCTAGTTTACGCTGTCTGTTTGAGGGGGAGGATGTTTAAAATTATCAAAAATTAATATTATGTGATACTTAAATATATCCTTACAGAATTGAAGCGCTGTTATTAAAGTATTTAAAAAATCAGATTTTTCCAAAATTATTAAAAAAAAAAAAAAAAAAATAAAAAAAAAAAAGAATTCACGAAAATTGTATAAGTATTTTTATAAATATTTTTAATAAATGAATAAATATTTAAATGTATAAATAAATGTATAAAAGTATAAATATTTTTAATGTTTGCATTTGATTGACTCTACTGAAACACTATATTACATGTCTAGAATGTTATAAGCAAAAACGATAAACTTCTCTTATTGATCTATACATTATCATAAAATATTTTTTTATTTACAATGTGTTTTTAAAATAAAAAAAATATATTAATTTATAATAGTTATTTCATTCATATTTAAAAATGAAATAATACTAATAGAAATTACTGAATAGAAATACTAAATAGAAATACTATTATAACAATGAATGATATATTACTAAAAATTCTTTAAAATTCCATCAAGCAAAATGGTTTTTTATTTCTTTTGATTGAAAAACAACAACAAAACAAATTGAATTTTTTTATATAACCTTATCAAAATATTTCGCAGAACATTCAAAACATTTCTATTAAATTGTGACGAATGAAAATTATATCCTTTCAAATATCCCCGAAATCAAATTAATTCCTGTCTCGCGAGGATAACGAAACTGTCAAACCTTTTCACCAGTTCGTTCCAAAATTGCAGATGACTGCCAAGGACGGGCGATAACGCACAGAGTTAAATCTGGCGTCTTCAGCGTTTGTTTATCGTTGCACGTGGCGCCTTTCTCATCGGCACTATCGAGCAAGAAGCGTCGTTATTAAGAGAGAGAGAGCTCTTCGTCTCTGGGATTAGTGACTCAATTAACGAAGGCTTCATATCATTCTTCTCTCGGAAGAAAATGGCTGCACAAAGTCTTTTTAGAAAGTCACGTAAAAATTGTTTTAATTTGATTTGTTTTGGAAGATATGAAATTCTGAATCAAATAGATCGATATTCTTAAAATACTGCTTGATTATAATTAAAATTCCACTTTCAAAATGCTGAAAATCAAGAACCACTTGTCAAAATGAGTTCAAATTTGAACTGAAGATACTTGAAGAAATCGGAAACGGTATGGAATCATCCAACAGTTACATCGATTTTTCCCATCCAGCCGACATTGCCGTGGTGTATGGGATTTCCACTAACAGTGTCACAATCATTGAACTTGAAAATTTTCTTTCAGTCAAAATACCGAAACAATGAAGCACATTGAGCATTACAGTTGGTTTAATGATTCAAAATATCACTATCACTTTCGATTCAAAATATCACTAGCACCCACTTTCTTTATGCCACTTAAAGCGCCATCAATTAAAACAGTTTGTAACATTTTTTGATGCCATAGAGTTTCCCTCTTCTTGAAGAATCTGCAAGTTAAATTTGAACTCAGTGTGGTTCTTTTTTTACAGCATTTTAGAAGTGGAACTTTAATTATAAAATACAGGTTATTATTAATTATAATATCCAAACGGATAGTTTGTGTAGATTTGCCACTGAAGTATGGAATAATGTAAAACAAAAGATAAATTTGGGATAATGTTAAGGTCTCTTCCCTGAAGATCTCCGACTGATTCAGTTTTTTCAAACTAGACGATTAGGAACTGAATCATGTTACCATTAGCAGGTACTCTGACATTAAAATAATATTTGCTATGAATTTAAATAATTGAGATTTCACTAGAATAGTAAATCTCAATGAATTTTACTCATTGTTGGACTTCAAAGTAGCCAATTTAATTTCTCAGGGGAAGATCTATAATCCACAATGAAGAAAATGACGAATTGTCCATCAGGCTGCAATCAAATGTTGAAAAACTTATTATGCATTGCGGGAAATATTATGCAAAATTACTTATGATGCCAAAAGTATGTAGAAAACTTGTGCTCTCACTTAAAAAAAAAAATATTTTTAGTGTTTTCATTTGACTGACTCAGTAAAATACAATATTAATGTCCAATATGTTTTAAACTAAAACAATTGACATTAATACTTTTTTTTTATTGGACTACACATTTTCATAAGAATATATTTTTTATTTAAAAACGTGTAGGCCAATATGAAGTTAGAAAAAATATATTAACAGTTTTAACAGTCATTTTTAAATACTTACCTGGAAATAAGAATAGTTAACTGAATAGAAATTTGCTTATATAAGAATTGATAAAAGTTTTACTTAAAACCTTTTAAAATTTCATGAAACAATGTTTTTTTCTTTCTATTAAAAAAAAAACGACAAAGCAAATGAATTCTTTTATATAACCTTATCAAAATATTTCCCAGAACATTCAAAACATTTCGAGGAAATTGTGACGAATGAAAATTATATCCTTTCAAATATCCCGAAATCAAATTAATTCCTGACTCGCCAGGATAACGAAACTGTCAAACCTTTCCACCAGTCGTTTCAAAATTGCAGATGACTGCCGAGGACGGGCGATAGCGCACAAAAGTTAAATCTGGCGTCTTCAGCGTTTGTTTTATCGTTGCACGCGTGGCACCTTTCTCTTCGGCACTGTCAGCAAGAAGCGTCGTTATTAAGAAAGAGCTTTTCGTCTCTGGGATTAGCGACTCAATTAACGAAAGCTTCATATCAGCAACCTCGGAAGAAAATGGCTGCACAGTGTCTTTTTGGAATGACGCTTAAAAATTGTTTTAATTTGATTTGTTTTGGAAGATATGAAATTCTGAGTCAAATCGATCGATATTCTTAAAATGCATCTCTCTCATTGACATTATATTAATTACAATGTTGGTTTTAATTACAATCTCCCCCAAATATATAGTTGATTCAGTGTTGCCACTGAATGATTTAATGATGTAAAAACAAAAATAACTCTATGCTATTGTTGAGATCTCTTCCCTGAAGATTATCGACTGATTCAGTTCTTTCAAACTGAGCCATTATGTACTGAATCATATTATCATCAGTATACAATGGCATTTGGAATTTACTAATGAATTAGAATAACTTTGAAGCTTCGCTTGAATAGTAAATCTGAATGAGTTTTTACTCATTGCTAGAAATCAAAGTCAGCCATTTTAATTTCCAACAGAAGATCTATAATCCACAATAAAGAAAACGACAGTGAATAAGTTTTAAGAATAAGAATAAATTTTTCGAACTTTTCGGTTTTTCAGTGGGCATCCTGTAAAATGACAGATAAATCTACTATTTATCTGCTAATATCTTAAATGCTTATCTTAGCTACTTAAAAATAGTTTAAATATTTCAATATTTTTTAACTAATAATGTTAGATATTTGGCCCCTCTTAGCCCATTAACTATTAGTCATATTAATTCTTGTCTCGCAAGGATAACAAAAAAAAAAAACAAAAAAAAACAATCTAATTCTTTTTTATATAACCTTATCAAAATATTTCACAGAACATTCAAAATATTTCAAATGAATTATGACGAATGAAAATTATATCCTTCAAAATATCCCGAAATCAAATTAATTCCTGACTCGCGAGGATAACGAAAAACTGTCAAACCTTTCCACCGGTTCGTTTCAAAATTGCAGATGACTGCCGAGGACGGGCGATAGCGCACAGAGTTAAATCTGGCGTCTTCTGGCGTTTGTTTATCGCTGCACGTGGCGCCTTCAAGAAGCGTCGTTATTAAGAGAAAAGAGCTTTTCGTCTCTGGGATTAGCGATTCAATTAACGAAAAGCTTCATATCTGTTCTTCCGAAGAAAATAGTTGAGCAGTGTCTTTTTTTTAGAATGTCGTTAAAAATTGTTTTAATTTGATTTGTTTTGGAAGATATGAAGTTCTGATTCAAATAGATCGATATTCTTAAAATACAGGGCGGTGATAATTAATGCTGAGAATGCTCAAATTTGAACTGAAGATACTTCTTGAAGAAGGAGGAAACGGTATGGCATCAAAAAAATTTTTCCCATCCGGTATGACCTTGCCGGGGTGGATGCGCTTTCCACTATCATTTGTCACAACTGTTATGAATGACTTGGAAGTCATTTTTTCAGTCAAAACCCGAAGCAATCAAGCATATTGAACATTACAGTGAGTTTAACGTACAACTCATGGCAAATATTTTACCATTTCGATTCAAAATATCACTGGCAGCCGAATTCACTTTCTTTATGTTGCTTACCAGCGCCCTCTATTAATACATTTTGGAACAGTTTCTTGGTGCTACACGGATGGCCACTTTTACCCATTAACATACTGATAGGAAAATATTTTACATAACGCTTCTAAAAATTTAATATATTAGGAAATTCTTTAAAAATTGCAACAACATTTTCTGAATTTTCCAGATTAATAAATGGTTGTTTAACAATAAAATTTTTAAAAAGTTATTTCCTTTCCTTTTTTTTTTTTTTTTTATTTGATGTTCTCAAAATTTTCGAGAAAAACAATTCTCAGTAACAATAGCTGCTAGATATTTCTTTGACTGTTTCTAGAATTACTAAAGCAGAAGAAATCTCAGATTTCTGAAGAAGTGTTGCTATTTCGCAAAAAGAGGTTATGAAGTCTGATCCCCCATTGTGATAATGTTGAAATGTTATATAAAGAAGAAGAAAAGCATAAAAGGTTTTGAAATATAATACAATAAATACACCTCATTTTTATTCATGAGGCAGCAATTCAATTTAGTCTACTGCCTTAGTTATGGCAAATGAAAACGAAAATTACGATATTTGATGAGTCGTATTCTTACCTTAGTGATTATTCAGCTGCTATTGAGCCTAGAAAATTATAGAATAGGGTAGAGTGAAATTGTGGAATGATTGCAGTATTTTTTTTAATGTGATCCCAGAGTAGCACCAAATGCAGAGTAAGATGACAAGAGTAAAATTGCAGATAAATTGCAATGAAGAATTTAAGGCACAAAAAATGCCCGCCGTTATGTGATTTTAAAAGTATGGGGCAGCTGCTAAGGTTTCGATGGAAGTATTGAGCAAGATCTTCCCTTATCAAGAGGCATCGTGTGACCATACAGGTGACCTAATCTTTCAGCTTTTCCTGTGCGGTTATTTACAAACGCTAGCGTATTTCAGCATATCATATTCCTTACCATTATTAAAGGCCACTACATAATAAAAAGTAGACGTCATACCGGGTAGATAATGTTGTTGTTATTTCTTATCCCACTTTGGACAGGAACGTCTAAACCAAGTCCAAGAAACCATGTGGAACCCATGGATAGAAGAAAAGGGGACAACTTCTATTGTGATGGAGCACCTGCATCCAACTTTTTTGCAGAAGATCCATAAACTGCAATTTGTGATTTCAAGTATGTATCAATAGCTCAAATGGCGTGGTTTTTGAGTGTTGAGGTTAAGGTCCCCAAAATGTTAATTTCAGATATTAATTTCTGTATTTTTATCGTGTGATCATACTGTCACCTGATCTTTAAACGTGAGACTTTTTAATGGCCCTATTTTTTTTTTTTAACTTTTTAAATTCGTTAACCAACTTTTAAATTCGTTAACCAACTTTTTAAATTCGTTAACCAACTTTTAAATTCGTTAACCAACTTTTTAAATTCGTCAACGTCCCTGTATAACATGATCGTAGAGCGTTGCGGGGATATTGTTACTCCGCGTCCGTAGCTTATCTTCAAGTTACCGCACCTCTTGGGTAGTGCAAAGTGAGTAACGCTGGTGCAGCACTTGGTTTAAGACTTCAAAGACAACTGTCTAAGTGTTTTTCAGTTGCATTAGAACAAAAAAATATAATAATACAATCTTAATTTATAATAATATTCCTTATACGTAGATAATTAAAAAATCCGTATTAAATAAATCTCAAACATACTCCAGTATGAAAGCCAGATAATGAACAAAAGAGAAATAAAATTATGTGAATTAGACATATTTTATTACACTTTAACATTGACATAATTTTTTTGATTATGGACATAATTTTAAAAATTATGGATTGCATCCTTAAGTTTGAATTGCTGTGCGTTATTTTCGATCCATTTACATGAATAAAATGAACAGGAAAATGCTCAAAATTAATAAATTACTTTTAAAGCTTTGTTCCTTACAATTGTTAATAGGCAGTTGAGAATATAATTGCGATTTCTAATAGTTATAATAGTTAAAAGCAGGAAAATGAGTATTCTTATTATACTGTCATGGAGAAAATAAATCTATTATTTACTAGAACACTAGAACATTCCTTATGATATATTTGGATCTTAATTAGCTATTATTACTTTATTCTAAACTTTATTGCCTAAACAATTGAAACTTTAGCAAACCAAACAATTAATGTCTGTGAGAATGGATATGATTTATTTATTATTCTTAGAAATTGATATTTATTTTTGATTTTATTTATTATGCCTTAGAATTTTATTAAGTTTTTATGTTAATTTTATTTAGAAGTTTATTGTATTTCAATTGGGTTTTATATTTAAAATTTTATAAAATTGATATATAACTGACTATTTTTAAATAAATATAAATTATCATTTATTATAATAAGAAACTTAAAATTCTGTATTTAAATAATATTATTGTTAATAATGAATCGGAAAATCAAAAATTTCAATTTTGAACAAAATTGGAAAATGCTGTAAAAAAAAGAACCACTCGTCACAAAAGAGTTAAAATTCGAGCTGAAAATACTTGAAGAAGGGGAAACGGTACGGCATCAAAAAGTTCCACCGATTTTTCCCATCCAATTTGATGGATGGGCTTCTTCAACTAACAATGTCATAATTGTTGAATGGCAATAATTTTTCTGCCAAAAACCGAAACAATCAAGCACACAGAACACTACAGTTGTTTTAATATGCAACTCCTGCCAAATACGTTGTAATTTCCTCTCAAAGTATCACTGGCCGCCGAATGAATTTTCTTTATGCCGATTACAGCGCCATCTATTATCACACTTTGGACCATTTTTTTTTATACCGCACCGTTTTCACCTTCTTCAAGTATCTTTAGTTCAAATTTTAACTCATTATGAAGATTTTTTTACAGCATTTTGAAAGTGGACTTTAATTGTAATCACCCTGTATATCACGTATCTCTAACAATAAAAGCTTTTTTTACTATGTAAATTTAGATATGCCTTTATCAATTTAGTTATTTACATTATTTAGTTTTACACATAATTATACCCAAGAAACCTTAGAAATATGACTAGTTAAAAATGTCAAAATATCCTTGAACGATTTAGAATGATTTTTGCAACTGAATTGTACGGTACATTTTGTGTTACATTTGCAGTTCGTGGATCCATCAATAAAACATATTCTAAATAAAAAAAAAATTAAATTTTAACTTAAATATAAAGTGGAAACAAACTTGCAACAAATTAAAATTAAAAAAAAAACAACTTGCAAAATATAAATAAATAAAAATTAAAAGAAACTTGAAAAAAAAAATAAATAAATAAAAAAATTTAAAAACTTTTAAAAAAAAAAAATGAAAATAATTAATTAATTAAAAAAAATTAAAAACAAAAAAAAAAAAAAAAAAATATAAATAAATAAATAGATAAATACAAAATTAAAAAACAAATTTGTAAAGTATAAATAAATAAACATTTTAAAAAAAAATTGCAAAAAGTGAATATCTAAATAAATAAAAAATAAAATTACATAAAATGTAGTTTACATATTTGATAGCTATACTGAAACTTAAGTAGCTATCAATTCAAGGGAAAAAAGATCTTTTTTTTTCTTTTAAATTTATATATGGTTCTATTCATAAAGGCAAAGACTTCAACTTTATAATCATTCAGCTTTTACAACATATTTATATAAAGTAGGAACAAGTGCGCAGCATTTGCAAAAAAGATGCATATCATATTCCCTGAACAGAATAATGCAAAGTATCGCCTAGTTGTATAGAGTTGGAAGTATTTTCTGGCAATAAAACAGATAAAGCGACTTTCTCCCACAATTTTCCCTCTTTGCGACTGGAATAGGGAAAAAAAAAAAGGAAACTTATTTGTCAGTGTAAAGGAGAAAAGGTTTTACGACTATCGATAAGAGATTCACACGATCTCACATTGCATGCTAAGTGAGACAAAAGGTTGAGGAATGCGCAAGAAGTTATTTAGGACTACTTTCAGGACTACTTGTTAAGGACTACTTTATATCGAGCGTATATATCAACGTGGAGAAACTTTTATAGATGGTAAGGGTTTGGATCTATTTAAGAATTCGGTTTTCAGATCATTGACGAAACTTGCGGATCATAAAACATTAATTATCAAACCATCAATAAGTTTAGAATTTCATCAATAATAGTCATTAGACATTCGCTTTTTTTGCATTAATATTAAACAATAATAAATTCTTGAAAGTTAATTGCGCAATCTTTGATAATGAATATACACGGTGATCATAATTGTGAAAGTCCCACTTTCAAAATGTTGTAAAAGTACCACTAGTCATAATGAGTTCAAATTTGAACTGGAGAAGAGGGGAAACGGTTACGGCAGCAAAAACAGTTCCAAAGTGGGGCTCTAAAAGTGGCATAAGAAAGTGAAGGGCTGCCAGTGATAGTTTTGAATCGAAATGACGAAGTGTTTAGGATGAGTTGCACAACCAACCAGCTGTAGTGTTCAATGTGCTTGATTGTTTGTTTTCTAACGGAAAAAATGACATTCAACAGTTGTGACATTGCTAATCGAAAGCCCAACCACCACGGCAGGTCATATCAAATTGGATGGGAAAAATCGGCGGAATTTTTAGAACTTTTTTTTTTTGGTGCCATGCCGTTTCCATCTTCTTCAAGTATCTTCAGTTCAAATTTGAACTCATTGTAATGAGTGTTTCTTTTTTTATAGCATTTTGGTGGACTTTAATTATAATCACTCTGTACATATCTCTCAATGGCACTATATTAATTAGAATGTAGGTTGCGTTTAATACAATCTTATATATGCTAACTTACCATGATATTGAACGAAGAAAATGTTGTAATTAATTATAGAAAAAGCTGAAAGTGGTTCTCAATTAAAAACGTGGAGAAAGCAGTTTAATATAACAATTGAATTTGGTTATTTTAGGTACGAACTACTGTTTTAAATATACTACTATTATCTATCTATCTATATATCTATATATATATATATATATATATATATATATATATATATATATATATAAATAGTATAAAATAGTATATATATATAGATATATCTATCTATCTATATATATATATATATATATATATATATATATATATATAACATTAAGTTTGTGCATTTATATACTTTATAAATCAGAATTATGTGCTACTTCTTTATTTTCACACCGAAAATATTCATGAATCCATATGAAAACACTGCCCACATAAAAGTTTTCATTTAGAATTTTTACTAAAGAACAGAAGCGGCAAAAGAAAACGGAATTTATTTACTCTATACAACTTTTTCAGTACTCCAATATTCTCTGGTCACTTCTGGGCCAGGAATATTTTATAAGCAATTCTTGCGTTTTTTTTCTTAAGATGTTCCCAAGATACTGGCGTTGCACATTTTCCTTCTTTCTCTTCGAAAGCTGGCTTAAGCGAGGGGACACTGATTTTAGTTTATACTCGTGACGTGCGTTCGGACCACTGATCTCTCATGGACGTCACGTGATCCATATCTGGATGAGTCGGGCTCAAAAGTTTTGATTCAATTTTCACAGATAAATGGACATGCTTCGTAAGAGAAACCTCCTCAGTTCAGCAACGGAGTAAGTCAATGAAAGTAAACCAGTTAGAGTAAAAATAACAAGTGTAAAGAGCTAAGTAGATATCGCCGTGATTAAATATTAACCGATATATTTTATGGTTTCTTAGTTTTAGTAAAGAAAAAGAAATCTGATGATGAATTTTTAAATTTTATTTATTCTACATTCATTTCTCGATAGCATCCTATTTTTTTGGAAATGTACAGTCAATAAACTAATATTTGTTTTTAAAACTTTCGTGAAAATGGTGTAACATAAATAGATTTTTAAACTATAAAATATTATAGTGTCAATAATTTTTTAAAAAATTATGTAAGTTTATAGGCCGAAACAAAACATTCAAATTGTTTTGGTTTGTACATATCAGAACGTGGCAAGAGTTACATGTGTGTAAGGTTATATGGTATATAAAAAGTTTTATAATTTATGTAAAAGTTATAAGCTCAAAACAAAATAAAAATAGTTTTGCTCTGTACATTTCAGAACGTGGCAAATGACGAAACGGTAAAAATTCACAAAAAAGTTAAGTCACCGATTATAGAAAAAGTAGGAAGAAGTTCTTAATGAAAAACTTGGAGTAAGCAGGTTTAATGTAACAACAATTAATTTTTTTTTATTGTTGGTCTAAACCTAATGTTATGTATAGTTAGTACGTTAAAATGAAGTGTAATATATATTTATATGTATATATATATATATATATATATATATATATATATATATATATATATATATATATATATATATATATATATATATATATATATCACGTTTGCATTGTGAGTTTATATACTTTGCAATTCAGAATTCGGTGCTACTTTATTTTCACACCAAAAATCTTCTGAAATAGATATGAAAAACACTTCCCGCATAAAAGTTTTTCATTTAGAATTTTCACTAAAGAACAGAAACGGCAACGAAAACATCAGAAAACGGAATTTATTTACTCTATACAACTTTTTTTTCAGTACTCCAATATTCTCTGGTCACTTCTGGGCCGGGAATATTTTATAAGCAATTCTTGCTTTTTCCGTTTCTGAAGATGCTCCCAAGATACTGGCGTTGCACATTTCTCTTCGCAGTGCACCGAAGGCGAGCTTAAGCGAGGGGACACTGATTTTTAGTTTATACTCGTGACGTGCTTTCGGGTCCACTGATCTCTCATGGACGTCACGTGATCCATATCTGGATGAGTCGGGCTCAAAAGTTTTGATTCAATTTTCACAGATAAATGGACATGCTTCTTAAGAGAAAGGGAGAAACCTCCTCAGTTCAGCAACGGAGTAAGTCAATGAAAGTAAACCAGTTAGAATAAAAATAACAAGTGTAAGAGGCTAAGTAGATATCGTCGTGATTATATATTAACCGAAATATTTTATGGTTTTATAGTTTTAGTAAGAAAAAAGAAATCTGATGATGAATTTTTAAATTTTATTTATTCTACATTCATTTCTCGATAGTATCTATTTTTTGTAAACGTACTGTCAATAAAATTTAAAACTTCAACCAAATATTATAACATGCGTACTTTTTTTTTTAAACTATGTAAGGTTATAATGTCAATAAAAAAAAAATTTAAAAACTTTGCAAGGTTATAAGGTCAAAATAAATGATTAAAATTGGTTTGGTTTGTATTGTTTTGTATATTTGGTTTGATATTACCTGTGTGGTCCGTACCACAGGTTTTGAGTCCTCGCGGTACCATGGATGTTTGTAGTGGGTAGGAATACACTTTAAACAGTAGGTCCCTGTCTGATATGATTGTAGAGCAATAGGATGGGGCGTAGAGATGACAGCCTTAGCTTGTATAAAGAAAAACATCGCCTGTTTCTGAATCTACCAGTAGGCAGACGGTCTTGGTCCACCATATGGAGCTGTTGCATCTTTGAAGAAGAAGGTTATAAGGTATATTTATATTTTAGGTTATAAGGTGTAAATTTTGTAATGATTTTGTAAGTTTGTAAATTTTGCACTCAAAATAAATTATTGGATGTGTTTTAGTTAGTGCATTTCAGAACGTTGGAAATTAAGAAAGTGAGGACATATTTCTTACATAAATATTGATGAACAGCGTTCTTAACACATACGTTGCTGTTGCTATATACTAATTTTTTGACATTTTTACATTTCAGTTTTAATACGATTAGTATGTTATTTAAAGGTAAAATTTACTATGGCACATTTAAAATTAAGTCATTAAGGTATTTTAGTATGCATTAATTAATGTGACTAAATTAGATTTGTCTCGTTTTAAATAAACATTAAAATTATTTGAAATTTCAAGAAACAGTGCTAATCATGAAGAAGGTTGGAAGTCGCAGGATTAGCAATGGGACTAATTAGAACTACTTGTTATCGTTTTTATAAGATATTAGTCAAACGATTATGCCTGTTCATAAACTAGTGAAAACAAGCATTTTGAAGCTGTCCTTTCAAATGAAATTTTCCCTTTATTGTATTTGGAAATCAAAATATGTGAATTTTACTAATTTAAATTTTTTAAATTAAAATTATCCTGTTATTTTTTAATCCAAATTTCCCATTCTCATTTTAAAATGAAAAGGATACTATAGAGTAATATAATTATGCACAAATATACATTCAAAATTAGAATGAATTATAATCAATACATTTAAAATTAGAATGAATTATAATCAATACATTTAAAATTAGAATGAATTATAATCAAATTATTCTTTTCGTTGAGTTTTTTGCAAAAAAAAAAAATTAAGTGGTAAGAACATAAATTTGTTTCAAACAAATGACAGATTAAATTTCAAATTTATTAAAAAAAATTTTAAATAACAATAATTTAGTTTTTCAATATTCCAATAATATTTTAGTTGTGGTAAACGATCATTTACAGAGATACAACTGACATTGTCTTCTTAACGAACTTTTTTTATTGATTAAAGAAATTTTTCTACTGCAGAACAGCATTCTTTAGAGTCAGAAGTTGATCCGAATGGAAATCACCATTGCATTTTGTGCAAAACTTACATTGCTGTCTGAACAAATTTATTCTCATTGATTACAGAAATATATCTACTGCTAGGCAGCAATCCTTAGAGTCAAAAAGTTGATGTGGTACCAAAGCCAGAGCGCTAGCTAGCCAAAGAGCCATCAGACCGAGTAAAATAATTAATAAACGAAATTTTAAAATTTAACATTTAAATAATTATATTCATTTCTTCTGACTGATTTGTAAATTTCGGTTTTTCTATAATCTTTTTTTCTATTTTTTTCTTCCAAATTACTTATTTTACTTTATTTCATAAAAGTTTAATGATGATAAAAAATGTCCTGCAATACAAAAAAATATACATTTAGGCTTAATAAAAAGCATTAATCCTAAATATATGCTATAAAATTTCAAATATTGTAATAAAAATATGAAGAAATTGGGGTTTTTTTTTTTTTTGCCTTCTTAGATACATGACTTGCACCAAAGTATCTCGGTATTTTGAGACCTCGTATTTAGAGAGCAGGTACGGTGCAGGTTGGTCATTACATGCATTTTGATGCGAATGCCTCTCGTTTAAAAGCGGACGTGATGTCATTGTTTGTAAACACGTGACTTCCGAGAGCATCTTCTTAGCCCCGACTTGAGGTATTTTTTATTTACGTAATGTAAGACATCGTTTTTCTCAAAAAGTACTTCTTCCACAAGTAGATGACATCGATTTTAAAAATAAATCTTGCTTTTTTTTTTTTTTTTTATTCTCCTTCCATAAGTTACTTGAACTAAAAAGAAGACAATGCAATCTTAATATAGAAAAATGGTATTGACCATAATCTTCGTCATGACCATAGAGGCCCTTGGTCATGGCTGGTAATGACCATAATCTTGCTTATGACCATGGTGGCCCTTGGCCGTAGGTGGTATTGATCATAATCTTGATCACATATTACGATTGCATCAATTATGTTTGTATTAAAACATATGCCTAGAAAATTAATTATTAGAAGAAAATATGGGGTCTGAATGGCCGAGGCTGTGGCGCTCGGTACCACAGGTTTCGAGTTCGAGTTCCGGCGGTGTCATGGATGCTTGTAATGGTTTGGAATACCCTTTTAAGCCGCATGTCCCAGTATCATATGACTGTGTAAGTTTCACGGAGAGCAGTCAGACTTCTCATCCACATCATTCCCAAACTGTATAGGGGCTACTCAGCTCTAAGTACAGTGATGGGGTGTGGTGTGGTAATGAAGGAAATATAATAATTTCTGTTTAAATTCCAAGCAATTAAAATTGTTTAATAAATTTTAATTAAAGTTCATATTGAGAATTCCTGTATTTTTTATCCGTCTGTTATATGCCAATTCTATATTATCCTTTAAATCTTATCTCAGAACTTAAAATTTTTAAAAAACAAATATACGTCTAATTTTTTTTAACGTATCTATAAAATTTTATAAATATGCTTGCCTTGTGGCATCATGTTATAGAATTGTTTTTCATTACTGCTTTGTTTTTTCTATGTTAAAATTCTATAAAATTAGGCACGACTTAGATAAGTCTGAAGTTACAATGATTGAAAATCTGCTACTACAAAATGCATCTATCGATAAATTTTCCTAAAATCATAAATTTATTTACTGAAGCATTTCTTTCTTTATAAATTTTATTTGAATTTGAAAGATTTTTTAAAATCATTTATATCCAAGATTTTTTTAAAAATCTGAAATTGTTTTTTAAATTATGTAACGAGTTTAATTTATTTTATTAAGAAATTCCTTATTTCCCCAATTTTTCATTTTTACAAAAATATATATCAATTTTTGAGAAACTTTACCAATATATTAATCCAGGAAAACTTGGTAATTTTTTAAATAAATAAAATCAAAGTTGTGTTGCATAATTTTTAAAATAAAAATATAAAATAATTGAAAATATCATTAAATATAACATGTTACTTCCATAAAAGATATCGTTACATGGATATTCCTCATAATCTATTGTATATTTCAGATAGTTTTCATATATTAAGTAGTTACCTAGGATGGCTTTTCTATTCTACACTATGATATCTTTCCATCATCACGTCCGAAAATGAGCTCTTTTGTATCCAAGATTTTTTTTAAATCTGAAATCGTTTTAAAATATGAAACGAGTTTAACTTATTTTTTAAGAAATTTCTTATTACCCCCATTTTTAATTTTTACAAAACGTATGTCAATTTTTAAAAAACTTTTCCAGATATAATATATAGGCAAACCTGGTCATTTTTCTTAAATAGAAGTAATATATATATAAAAATTTTAAGTCAGTTCCTACTTTTTTTCACTACAATGCAGAAAGTCCTTTATAAATAATTTTCATTCATTTTTTTTTAAATTTATCTGGCGCCATCTATTGGTAGATACATGCAATTTAAATCTAAAAAACACAAAAATTAATTAATTACATTTAATTACTGAATTAATATTTGAAAAACTGCATTAACATCAAATGTATCCACTACAAGTTCAAAAATGTATTTGAACTTGAGTGGATGAATAAGAAGTATTTTATGAACGATTGAAAATTTGAACAAGATATATATATAGGGAGAGTGTGAGCTAATAGAAGGAATTGAATAAATGAAAATATTGCATACTATTTCCACAAAAGATATCGTTATATGGATTTTCATAATAATCTAATGTTCATTTAAGATTGTTTTCATATATTAAGTAGTTACCTTGATGGCTTTTCTGTTCTACAATTTGATGATATCTCTTTCCATCATCACGTCTGAATGAGTTCTCATTACCCCATCCACGCCATCCTCTAGATCATTAGCAACTTTCCTAAAAAGAAGAACCCACCCCCTCACCAAACGATTTTTTTTTCAATGTGTCTCTTTTAACGGTGCTTTGCATTTTGGACTGCCCCATTTGTTGGGGCCCTTTTTGAGGCCCCTAATGGACCCACGAAATTCACAGGCACGACATGGGACAGATGAGACTTTACGCTTTAATGCAATTGACGCTAAGGAGATCGTGTTATCAAAAGAATTTCTAGTGGGTGGGAAAAAGGGGGGTGCGTTCTTCGGCGGATGTGCCGGGGTCTGAGGCTTGTTTTCGTGTCGCCTTTAATGAAGGACACATTGTTAAGCTAACTGAGCAGTAGCAAAATTTTGGAGAATACCCTTTTTGTTACAGAGTGTGAACTATTCATATGCTTCTATTAATTAGTATTTGTGGGGGACAAGTGCAATAAATCAATGTCATTAACTGAAATATGGTAGACTTTCGGTCATGACGAAATCATTCCATCAGTTATTAGTTAATAAGGAAAAATAAAAACATTGGCCGAAATATGGTAATTTTTAGTCAATTAACACAATAAGAAATCATGCACCAAGTTACCAATTAATAATAGTAAATCAAAGACATTGATTAAAATATGGTAGACTTCCAATCAATTAATACAAAAATCATTCAACCAATTATCAGTTAATAATAGTAAATAAAAGGCATTGACTAAAATATGGCAGACTATCAGCCAATTAATACAAGAAATCATTCAATTAAATATAATAAATAAAAAGTATTGACTGAAATATGGTAATTTTCATTCAATTAACATAAGAAGAAATCATTCACCCAATTATCAGTTACTAATAGTAAATCAAAGACACTGACTAAAATATAGTAGACTTTCAACCTATTAATCATTCAACCAGTTATCAGTTAATAGTAGCAAATAAAGGGCATTGATTGAAATAGGGTTGACTTTCAATTAGTTGATTAAAGAAAATTCTTCGCCCAGTAATCGGTTTAAAATGATAAAATTCAACATTTAATTCTGAATTAATAAGTTTATAAGAAGAATATTTTTTGTAGAAGTTAATAATATTTCTCTGTTTTTAAGTACTTCTTAATTAACAAAAATATTAATTTGAACTATATTATTAAAATTTTGATTGATTATACTTTTCAAACAAAAGTTATTACAAAAATTACAAAACGCTATTACAAGTTATGAATAAAATTTTCAGAAAATCCAAAAGGAAATGTTTTCAATTTATAATTTTTATTAAAATATACATTTTTTAAATATTATGGTAGTGCTTATATATAAGAACACACATTCTAGTATAGTAATAGACATATTCTAGTATAGTAATTTATATAAATTGTTATTATACAATAATTTCTGTATATGGCTGAAAAATGTTCTTCATAAATTGTTAATATTTAATGTAAAATTATCCTTAAATATTTTCGAGCATTATCTTGATTTATTGATGTATGGATAACTGATAATACACATTCAAATGATAAATATTTTATGGTTAATGAGAATATATTAAATTCATTTTTATTTAAAAATATTTTCATATATCTTCCATATTTTGATTGGTAGACAAACAGAATGTTCATCAGTAAGAATTTTCAGTAATTTAAATATATCTTTGATAAAAAAAAACAAATATGATCCTAAATAAAAAAAATAAAAATTAGATAAAAAAAAAGTACAAATAAGATCTTCTATTAAAAAAAATAAACTACACCATTTCAACAAAAAAAGCATTTTATAATAACAACAAAAGTCACGCAAGGCGAAAGGAAATTGACGACGAAATCTTTTATTTGTGTGTAGAAATGGAATGCAATGTGTTACTTAAAGTTATAAGAAATCTATATATTTATTTTAATATAAAATATAACTTACGTAAACACTGCATTACAAATCCCCGAACAATGATTATTTGCCTTTGTTATTGATCATGTGAAGTGTAATATCCTGATTTAATCATTGATGACTAACAAGATTTATCGCAGCAGCACTGCAACATTTGATGAAGAATTTGTAGGTATATGAGCAATCATAATAAATGTCATTCATACAGTAAACAGTTCTTACGAATGGTAAACAAATATATGAAACCTTTATTCGCATGTATTTCCTATGAAGATGTCATCATTTAGCCATGACGAATTGCGGTTACCTAACCTTGACATAATTCAATCCTTGTTTATTCCTTCCTGTGTTTTGTATGGTTTCATTAATCATCTAGTTATACTAAATATGCATATGATTGATTACAAAAGTTTTCTATAATTTATCATTATTTACATGCAAATAATTAACATGCAATTATACGAATTGTATATATTCAATATATATAATATGCAATTATCCAAAGTATTAAATTATTATATAATTGTATTATTATGTAATATCATCCATTTTATTGTTATTTTATTATTATTAGTTTATTGTTATTTTATTTATTCTTGTTTTTTTTTTTTTTTTTTTTTTTTTTTTTTTTTTGCTTTTGAAAATCTAGGGATAATAAACGAGATCTGATAACCGACTGACTAGTGCTCTGGCGCTCAGTGTCACAAATTTTGTATTTGAGTCCCAGCAGCGGCATGGTTGTTTGTAGTGGTTCGGAATCCACTTTAGACTGTACGTCCCGGTCTAATATGACTGTTAAACGTTGGGCGTAGGGCTGACATCCCTATCTGTAAAAAGAAAAAACATATGTCTCTAAATTTGCCAGTATGCAAACTGCCTTGGCCCATCATGGGGTTGTTGCGCCAATAAAAAAGAAGGAAGAAGATATGCTAAACATGCATACAATAATTCATTACAAAAATGCACAATGCTTTTCACTTAAATTATTTTAAGCAAAAATTTTATTTCATTTTATATGAATTTTATAAAAGGGTATTGTTAAACATATATATATAATAGAAGTATACACTTATAAAACATTTATTATAATTTGTTAAATGGATTTCAAATCTATACTAATTTTTAAATGCAAATTCATTTTAATTAATCGCAGCATTGAAAGAAATATAAAACATTTTAATATTTTTTAAAGCATAAATGATTTATAAATGATCTACTAATCGAAAGAAACATTATTGAAATATATAAATTATATTTCTAACATAATTTCTATTTTATTAACATTTTAATTAAATAAATATTTCATTCTTGAAAATATTTCATTTCATTCTTGATAATCCTAACACAAATAGGAATTTTAATCAAATTTACCATCAATTAAAATTTCGTTTATTAACGTTAATATGTCAAAAGACTTCCATATTTTATATTTTAATTTTAAATACATTCCAGTGCATTTAAACACTAATACTAATATTAAACAATTATAGTATATTTTAAAATTTTCAAAACTCAGATTTCAAAGCATGTCAGAACATAGAACATATCATATTATCTTCATGAATCTTCAATTATTAGAAAAAAAATTTACTCGGTTTTTTTTTTTTTTTTTGAAAAACTATACAATATTATATCATTTCCTGAAAACCAGAGCCTGTTTTCTAATTCAGTTTTTTAAAAATAACAAAAGTTTAAAAAAAATTACAAAATTAGTTACAAAAAGTAGTATAAATTTAAAAGAAAGATTTTTAACATATTGTATCATACATTCTTCTAGAATACAATTATTCCGTATATTTGAACAATTAGAATAATGTTATCTGGATAAATTTAAATATTACATCCATTCTAAAATTTTATATTAAAATGACTTCAATAAATAAAATTTAAAAGTTCTTAATTCAAAGTATAAATGAATAAATAAATTTCGAGTATCTTATAAATAAGATAAACAAGTGAAATTAATTCATAAAACAATAATGTTATCAAACCTCAGCAAAAGGTTATCTCGTTATTATATATAATATTTCGTTATCTGCTTCATTTACTTGTTATCTTTGCAAAAACATGTTACATGTTAACAGAAAAAATTACTAACTAACGTAAAGTACATAAATTATAATATCATATTTTCAATTATAATATAAATAACAATTTAATTACATTATTTACGAATCATCATCAAGTTATATTTTCCTTTTTTTTTCTTTGAAACCCCTCATTTTATGACATGACAACAATGTTTTCGTATACCACTTCCCATCTATTTCAACATTGCTGAAAGAAAAGATTGTATTTATTTATTTATACAGTTCTCTGTCTGCCTTTTTATGGGTCATGGTGAGAAGTAGTATGTGCTCATTAAAATAAGAGCGTGTGTAAGGGAAGATGTCTCCCACATTAATGCAGTCTGCCAAATGTGACACCAGACTCAGTGAAAACCAAGCTGTCTCATGTACACCCACCGTTGTCCAATCTCCGCCGCCGCTGCTAGCAATATAATTGTCAACAGAACAGAACCGAGATACATTTCTGGGAGAAAAAAATAACCTGCTGAAGTCTCCATTGTTTCTAGTTGGAAGCGTTGACAACGGTCTGACGTTACATGAAGGCAGGGAATCATTAGCAGGTGCAGCGCTGAGTTGAGATCCGTGGGATTTCCCCTCGTACGAAGTGAGCGTTTGAAAGCATGCCATGAATACATAGTAGATGATATGTTGAATCATTTGGCACGTGAAACACTGCATTGCATTAAATATGATTTGGTGAAAGGATGGAAATAAAATATACAAAAATGCACATGGACATGCACTGAGTTTAAGATTTCTAGTTAATTGAAAACACATTGTTTGCTTGTCGAGTAATTATTGTATGAAGAAAAATAAAGTTTCACAAATAAAATGTCATAAATATATTAAAGCAAAGGAACACATGTAGAGTGTACTATTTATTATTGGTTGAATAACTAAAACAATTTATGCATCTTTTAAATTTAAAAAAAAAACAACATATTTAGATTTTTTACCATTCAATGATCTATATATGTATAATATAAAAATGAATAATGAAGAAATTATTGAGAAAATTTAATTTTAATAACAATAATAATATAATAATTAATAATTAATATAATAATTTAATAATGATAATAATATAATTTAATATAGTTGATTAAATATAATTTTTTAATTATTTTATTATTATTTCTCTATTATAATTTTTTAAATATAATAGAAATTTTTGTATCTTTTATTTTATAAAAGATATTTTCTATTAACAAAAAAATCCTTAAAAATTGTTAAAATAATCAAACTCTTTCAAAAATTCAAAAAATAATCAAAATATTTTTCCTTTAATGTTGATTTATTTGAAATTCATGGTTTTACAGATTTTTTTTAAGGATATAGAAAAAACTGAAATATAATTTAGCTGGATTTTTGTATTACTGATCAAACCATAAATTAGCTAGCTTTAAAATAAAATTCCTTTAATTTCAAAAGAGACTTTTACATTTTTAAACGAAGGATTTTCTTATTATATTAAGGTTTAATGAATTATATAAAATGCATGAAGATTTTGATGTCATTGTACAGATTTATTTGTTTTGAAGCTTCTATATCTCAACTGCATAAGTAATACTTGAAAATATATGCTGTTTTGTGTTGAAATAGATAATCTAAATCATGTAGTTCAAATACTGGAATTTACGGACATATTAAAATCAAGCTATGCAATTATGATTAAAATATAAAATACATATATTTTCATAATCACTTTAAATTTTATAATCATGCTAAAATTTTTAATCAATATAATTTTTATAACCAAATAGATATATTTAAAAAAGCAATCCATTAGCGCCACATATGAAAATGACGGAAATTAAACATTTTATCCAAATAAAAATTAGAAATTAAATTAAAAATAAATTTAATTATTTAACAGCTTATAAAATTTAAAATTATAAGCTTTATATAAAAAGAAATTTTTCAAAAAAAAAACCATTAGTTTGTAAGAGATACGTTTTAAAAATAAATGTATATGCAACATTAAAAAGTATGAAACATGTTTCAACATTATTGTTCCGTATAATTTATAAAGTTTCTAAAGTATTATGTAATATTATGTACATAAATATTGCATAAATGTGAAACTAATTTAAAATTTATAATGGGATCTCAGCCAAACTCAGAATAAATTATACATGTTGATCAATACTCCAGTAAAATATCCTTAGAGTATATCGCATTAACCAAACCAAATTGGTTTTATTTTTCATATGTATCATATTTCTTTCCACGTCAGTAAGTGTTCTACACATTTCATTGATCTACTAATCAAATATTTTTATTACAATTAATGTAGTAAGCTTCCATTCAACTAATCTTGTGATTATTCTCAAAATAAAGGCTGAAACATATACACGTTTTAGCAAAGTTTTTAAACTGATTACTTATTTAATTTACTCTGTCTTATATATGCAAAAGGTAAATAACCAATATAAGGCATATATATATATATATATATATATATATATATATATATATATATATATATATATATATTTGCTTTATATAAGATATACGGTAATGTCAAATTAAACGTAAAAATTAATGTTTACATTAAATTCATGCTTTTAGGATAATGGAAATACTGATTAAATAAGACTGATAGAACACATCTTTTTCTTAATATGGTATTTAAAAAATGTGGCCAATGAGTTATATACCAATGAGCCAAATTTAAAAATATTAAAAACCATCAGGATGCATTTCCATTTGCAACGCGACGTCAACTTTGACGAATCAGATTTTTGATGATTATGATTGATAGTAGTTATGATTGTAGAATGATTGCCAATTATTCTCAATCGCTGATCGGATTCATCAAAGTAGCTCGCTTTGACAATGAAAATGCACACTCAGATTACACTAAAGGCAATCTTCCTAGTACAAAAAATAACTAAAAGATTTTTTTTTATTGCATGAATACATATTTAAGGTACATATTAATCGTTATGCATGAATACACATTTAGCATACATATTTATCGTTATTGCATGCTTATATATTTTTTCGACTCTTTGGCCAAGAATGCCAGAAGTCTGGATCAGACTGTCATTGCTACTTCCCTAGCAGATGGTTATTTGTCTTTTGCATATATAAGACAGAGTAAATTAAATAAAGTAATCAGTTTAAAAACTTTGTTAAAACGTGTATATGTTTCAGCCTTCCCCTTGACAAAATCTAAACTTATAAATAATTTCTTCGAAGATTAAAACAAAATAAAAAATAACAGAAGTAAATTTCGACCGAAAAACAGCTACTACTATCATAATATTAATGATGAAGCTCCACAAAAATATGAAAATTTCTGTTGATATCATTAAAAAATACCAAAAAAATTGCCCTGATGTCGAGCTTACTCATCATCATGTCTTTGATTGCCTAGCCGTTGCAGCCGCCATATATTGTCTGGACCATCCTTCGGAAGAGGATTTATACCTCCGAGCTACATGGCCAATAATATTCGGCCAATCAACAATACAATCAACATGGCCAATAATATTCGGGACCACTATGATATTTGATTTTCTTGTACTCTGCTTGGAATACAACAACATATTTAACAAACAATTGATGTGAAAGTTAGCAAAATTTCAGTAAAAGGATTGTAAGGAATATGACAAAGATAAGAATCATTTTATTAAATTGTATCAACGAGTCAATAATTCAGTTAAAGTAAGTTTCATTAAAACGACAAATAAGGATTGTGCACTACAAAAATATGAAAATTTCTGCTGATGGCGTTAAGAAATACCAAAAAATGGCACAACTGCCCTGCTGTCGATCTATCATGTCTTCGATTGCCCAGCTGTTGCAGCCACCATGTAGTATCTGGACCATCCCTCGGAAGAGGATTTATACTTCCGAGCTAGCAATCAACATGGCCAATAATATTCGGGAGCACCACGATATTTGAATTTCTTGTACTCTTCTTGGGATACGACAATAGCAACATATTTAACAAAGGAATTTATGCTAAAATCAAAAAAACCTCAGTAAAATTATTGTAAGTAATATGACGATTGTAAGAAAATTTTTATTAAATTAGAGCAACGAGTCAATAATTCAGTTAATGCATATTTCGTTAGAACTATTTAAATAAATAAGCACAGTTTTTATAGTATTTATAAGACATAATAATAGTAATTTTTTTCCTGAATCGTTCGGGAGTATGTCACGAAACATCGAACAGAACCAAGATGAATGCAATTTTCTTGCATTAAGTGAAACCCGGGCCACAGGAGATATTCAGAAGCTTTAAGAAGTCTTTTTGCCTCTTAATCGGTAGGGAGATATATGCACTGATGTATCATTATACTGTTTTTTAATGCATTTGCCAGAAAGGCACGCAAACGAAGGCACTCTCTCTCCCAACAGGGCAATTTCTCGGTCTCTCGGCATGAATTATGCATGAACCTGAGTAAAAGCTTCCAGATTGGATTGGACAAAATAAGTTCTTTTTTTTTTTTTCCTTTTGTTTCTCCCGTCTGTTTTGGAAACAAGCTCCTTATTCCAGCATAAACAATGAAATGGACATTTCGAAAGAGACTTCAATTGACTCGGTGATTCAAGAGAGCTTTTCGGTTGAAATCCAAACATGCTTAATAATTGGGCAACGCTCAATAATCGCCTGTAGAGGTTTAAAGGAAGAACTGTTTTCCATTCTGCACCAACAAGCCGTTTAGGGAATGTCAAATATTACATTATGTTATTGATTCAGTGTAGAATGTTTAAATCAATTTGTAAACGTTGTAGCATGTTGTGTAAAATGCCGTTAAAGCGAATTTTCTATAGGAGATATTTTTAAAAAAATTGTAATTATGTATTTCATAGAAAAAAAGGTATAGAATGTATTTCCTTTTTTTTTTTTTTTTAACGTTGATAATCACTCAACATTTTTTTAAAAGTTATTTTTAGATTTAAACACTTTTGCAGTATTTCAATTTAAATATATGTCGTATAAAAAAATTTCAATTGCATAAAATAAAATAGGCATAATGCGTATTTTATGGTTCTACAGAAGGCTAATTGAAAATAATTATAATTTCTGTTAGTTATAAATTATATGTTATTTCAAACGTCCATTTTAGGAACACCATTCTCTCTATGTAAAAGCAATGAAATGAATCTTTTAGAAAAAAATTTGAATTGCCCTCAGTGAGTCTAAAGAGTTTTAAAATCTAAAAAAAACTGTGTGCGTTTATTAAATAAAAAGCGCTCAATTACAGTTGTAAATCATAGCTGCCATTTTGATTTTTATCAAAACAAAATATTAAATCAATAAAAGTAACAGGATCTAAAGACAAAATTATCAAGATCGCAAAAATAGTATTTTAAAGTTATTAAATGAAATATTTACTTTTAATAATGACAAAATGTGACAATTCTTTTTCAATCATTTACATCTTTGATTCGCTTTAAATAGCCTAAGCAAACATAAATAAAAAATGCAGAACTTTTAAAATCTTTTACCAGTTCTTTGTTTTGTCTACATGTTGCACAGTTATAATTGATTTTATTGGCTGCATATCTAGCAGGAATTCGATACTTTTCTGTATTTGATTTCAAAGTATTTCCTTAGTTTCCATACAGGTATTTAGGTTTTCTTAAGAAATTAAGAAAACCTATATACAGAATTTATGTCCCAAATATCTATAACAGCTGTTGTAAAATGAGGCAAAAATAATATGGTTGGCCATAAAATGTGAGAAAATATCATATATTTTTATTTTTCAAGCACTTTTAATGTATCTTAATTCATACTAATAATGTACAATGTTTGGAGAATCAACTTGCAAATTTTCAGTATTCAAATGGTAGCTTCTCACTGATCAATTAAATCTTTTAAATTTACTTTAGCTATAACGAAAGAAAAATCAACAGCTAATGGAATAATAGATGTGGGAGAAATTTTTTAATAAGGGCTGTTTTAGGATCCAGTACATTTTTTTTTTTTTTTTGTTCTAATGCAGCTGGCAAACACTTAGACAGCTTGGTCTTGGATGCCTTAAGGCAAACGCTGCACAGACGTACTCACTTTGCATTACACAGGGGGCGCGTGTAACTTAGAAGATAAGCCACGGACGCGGAGTAACAATGCCCCCTCAACGCTCTACGATGAAAACCTATTAGGGACCAGGACCTACGGTTTAAAGTGGATTAAAAACCGAACCAATACAAACATCCATGGCACATCCGCGACTCGAACAATGTATTGTAGAATGCTGAATATTCAATTATTATAAATTTTAGAAATCAAGTTATTTGCCTGAAATGTTACAAAAAATCAAGTTATTCATTTGAATTAAAATAAAAGTTGAAAACGTTTGCAGATATTTAATTGAATTTAGTAAAAGCAACGTTCTAATAATGGAAATTTTCATCAATATATACAACAAGGTGTTGATATAATATTCGTTAAAAAACAGTTTTTAACATTATTATGACATATATTTAAATTTAATCCAAAAATATCAAAGTAGCAATTTATATCAATCTGTATCTGTACTATGTATTCTCAATCAAAATCGATTCTACTTGGATTTCAAAACAATGACACCAACGATTGTCACCAGCAGTTACTTAACCAATTTAACTAATTATCATTACATTATGTCAAAACTAGAACAAACCAATTTGCTAATAAGTTTATTTTGTATCCTTAATAATATTTTAATTCTGTAATTTTAACTAACTCTAATTACTATTCTGGCAACAGT
This sequence comes from Caerostris extrusa, assembly GCA_021605095.1. NCBI lineage: Eukaryota > Metazoa > Arthropoda > Arachnida > Araneae > Araneidae > Caerostris > Caerostris extrusa. The sequence goes on from BPLR01002493.1 coordinate 104,256, forward strand.
GAATAAAATTAAATTTATATATATAAGTATTATTTTTTTCCTTCATTAAAAGTATTTAATTTTCACATGCACACAGAAATTAAATTGTATTCAATCCTTTACAAATCTGCCGACTCGTGGTTCAGTGGTATTGTGTGCCGCTGGTGAGCATTAAGAAGGAGATTCAATCAGTTGGCGGCATTGTTGCAGACACTATTTCAAAAAACGAAGATATTCGATGACGCTTGTGATGCTCAGCATCTTGCCTCGTTAGTCATCTCGTTAGACTATCTGGATAGGAATTTTACGGGTTTTCTCCCATACGATACGCAAGTGGGCTAATTTGCCCTAAAAGTTCTTCCGAAAGGTACTGTCCTTCTTCAGCTACTCAGAATCAAGCCAGACTTCTACATATGGATGTTAGTATTAGGTAGTTTCAGGTGCTTCATCACAACAGAATCTGCCCCTTTTCCTTCCGTTCATGAGTAGACTACTCATGGGGTGTCCGACTCGCTATGCTGGATACTAAGGATTAGTCACAACAACAACAACCAAATCTTCCCGGCGGCCTGATGGCCAATTAGCTAGCGCTTTGGCCTTTGGTACCACAAACTTCAGATTTGAATCCTGGCGGTGGCATGGATGTTTGTGAGTGGTTCGTAATCCACGTTAAACTGTAGGTCTCGGTCTATTTAACTTAAGTGTGCACAAGATGGCCGTAGAGCGATAAACCAAACCAAACAAATCACGAATCTTCCTAGAATTTCGACAAAAATTCAAGAAACACAAAAAATACTGTACGCACATGCATTAGAATTGTAAGGAACGGTTTCAGAAAGAATTTTATAGCATCCATGCATCATGTTAAAGTTTTTATGTTTTCAAGAATGAAACTAATATAATAAATGCGATGTATTTTATCAGAATACTTAATTGCCTTTACTGATATTTTGCATTCTTTCATTAGCGCCCGAATTTATTTTCTTTGATTCCAAAAATAAGCATCAAATTTCTTTCAGATGTTTTGAAAATCGATTCCATCTGGTTTGTATTTCCTTCGCCTTCCCTTATCGGATTCCTCTTTGTTGTTTCTTTGTATTAGTATTCAGCCTTCATTTCACAACTTGCCCTTCTTGGAATGAGGAATTATTGTTTTTATTTTATTTTATTTTATTCTTTTCTTCCTACATTCGGATCTCATATTTACTTTGTGGAAGCATCAAACAAATGAGGAACGGTCTTTGAAGCTAGAAGCTTTTTTTTTTTTTTTTTAATATTTGCCTTAATTAAAACTAATGGCAAATACGTAAAAAAAAAAAGATTTTAAAAATTAGTTTTCTTTGGTTAATTTTATTTTTACGTTATTTTTGTCTCAATATTCATGACAAAAAGTCGAAAGATAGAAAATACGTTTTCTTCCTATTATTACATTTATGACAAATCTGAAGCCTGATGGCCCAGTGACTAGCACTCTGGCAGTTTGTGCCACAGGTTTCAGGTTTGAGTCCCGCGGTGCCATGGATGTTTGATGTTGTTGCTCTGATGCAGCTGGCAAAACAGAGACAGTTTATCAGTATGACATACGCAGGGATGCACCGTTGTTACTCATTCAGCCCCACCCAGAGGATACTTGTAGCTTGAATATATTTTATGGTCGCGAGTAACACTATCCCGCACCGCTCTACGAGAGTATTAGACTGGGACCTAAGATTTAAAAGTGGATTCCGAACCACTATAAACTTTCTTCCCTCCTGTGGGACTCGAACCCTAAACCTGTGGTACCGTGCGCCAGAACGCTGATCACTCGGCCATCAAATTTTTTAAGAACTACTTTATCTATGCAAAGGCCTTTTTAACAATTTTATCAAGTCCACTTTTTCTCAATGTAGTTATTGTAAACAACAAATCCGATAGAAATCGAGCACTCATCTCCTTTCCCGGTTTACTACTACTGTGCTACGATTATGATAAATAATACATAGGTTTTATATAATTGAGGATATTCTAAAGTGATTAGGCATAGTAAAAAGGATGATAGAATTCAACATCGCTAACAATATCTGTTATGATACCAATTGATTTCATTCCATTCTAAGTATCAGGATAAAATTCACATCAAAACACATCCCACAAGCGCAAATCTTTACTTCTGACGTAATTTCATTCGTGCTGAAGAAGTATTATATCGCCAGATCATTGTCGGGCATTTACAGATTACAAATTTCGAATGTAAAAAAGCAACATTTATATTGCAGTTAACTGGTAGCTAATAGTTGTATTTTATTTTGAGAAATATAACAAAAAAATACCTTTAAAATACTTCCACAAGCACAGGACGTCACTTCTGACATCATTTCATTCGAGCTGAAGAAATAACACATCTCCAAACCATCATTGTCAAACATTTACAGAATTTCCAATGTAAAGAAGCAGCATTCACATTGCAATTGACTTATAGCTAATAGTTGCATTCTATTCTGAGAAATAGGGGAAAAACCTTTAAAACAAGTAATACAAGCACATGATGTCACTTTTGACGTCATTTCATTCGTACTGGAGAAGTAATACATCTCCAGAACATCGCTGTCATAAATTTATAAGGTAAAAAGCAGTATCCATAATTGAAGCTGACGGATACTAATGGTAACAGTAAACTGGATAAAAACGACATTAGTCTTCTTGTATAAGGTGAAGCAGTTTTTTTTTTTGGTGTGAATTTTGCAAGGACATTCTTTGTATTTACTTTAACACATTCTTTGATCTTAATCGATAGGATTATGCATTCTATAAATTCATCAATTAACTTTCTAATAAAGAAAATACAAAAAAAATATTATTCGTCTTGATAACTATGTGATACTATCATCTATCTTATACATTTTATGAGCATTCTCTATATTTTGATAAAAATGTAAAGTATTTAAAAGACGTAGCGATGAGACTTATCATACACCCCTATAATATTAGATAATATATTAATATATTGCAAAAGTGATAATAACTAAAAAATATTTTTAAGAAAATATCGAGTGATTATCAACATTAAAAAACATATACACTCTATACACATATTTTTCTATGAAATACACAATTTAAAAATATCTCCATTAAAAATTGCCTTTGCGACATTTTACTCAACATATTATAATGTTTACAAATTGATTTAAACGATCTACATTAAATACACTGAATCAATAGCACAATAGATTAATTCAAGTAATAATATCAATAAAAATAGCTTAACATATCTTTAAAAGTGACAATACTTTTATCTATTAGTTTAAAAATATTTAATGTCAAATTAAAAAGTTGTAACCGTGATTCCACCTATGCAACCATGTTTCCTCTAAGTACTGCAAGAGCGCCTCTGGTGGCGTTCAGAAGAATTCATCAGTATTCATCGAGACAGTACTGTATGTACTGAGAGGACGTATAACGCAACCGGCGCTACCATTAGTTACAATCTCTAATCTCGTGAGGAAATGAAAGTATTTACAGCTTAGAAGCAGAATCCTTCCACGAATCTGTAATTGTATATCTTTAACTGTGTTACATGTTGTATCTTTAATTGTGGTGTTTATGTCGTGTTAACTTGCTTGTAAATAAAGATGCATGTTCTTAAGCCTGTGCCATAGCCCAACTACACCCAGATCCACCTACACAAACAACCGACGAACACTACAAAGTTATAATTCAAATAGAGACACATTCTAAAAGGGTAGGCTCTAAAAAAGATAGATTTCTAACACATTCTAAATTATAATAATTTAGATTTTAAATAAATTACTGTAAATTGATTTTTAAAGCAGTCCTAATGCATTTCAAAAATCTTTGTACAGTAATGGTAGCTCTTATATCAAAATGAACAAGTTCAGGTTTTAATGTCAGATTGCAATAATATCTTGAACAGTATGAAACCTCATTGTCTGCCCAAAGGAGATTCTGTTCTGCACTAGAGTAGCTTCAATCCTTTACTAGAATTAAGTATGTATTAAAGGCCAATGTAAAGCATTTTAGGAGTCCCTAATCGTCACTTAAATGAAAATGCTGAATGATAGATGTATAATACACTCTGTATTATAATAATTTAGATTTTAAATAAATTATTGTAAACTGATTTTTAAAGCAATCTTATTGCGTTTTATAACAGTTTTGTATAGTAAGGTCTCATCAAAAATGAAAATGAAAATCAAATGAATCTCAAATGAACCTAAATGAATCAAATGAATCAAAAATGAAAATCAAATGAATATCAAATGAATCAAAATGAAAATCAAGGGAATCTCAAATGAATCAAAATTAAAATCAAATGAATCAAAATGAATCTCAAATGAATCAAAATGAATCTCAAATGAATCAAAATGAATCTCAAATGAATCAAAATGAAAATCGAACGTATCTCCCATCAAAATGAACAAGTTCAGGTTTGCAATGATATGTTGAACAGTATGAAATTATAAGACCTCACTGTCTGCCTAAAGGAGATTCTGTTATGTACTAGAGCAGCTTCAATCCCGTACTAGAATTAAGTATGTATTAAGGCCAATGTAAAGCATTTTAGGAGTCCCTAATCGTCACTTAAATGAAAATGCTTAATGGTTCTCGAAGATTATATACAGGCGAGGAAGTGGAGATTCAGTTTTAATTACAGAGCTTGCATATTATGCTTCTGCTGGGTCAATTAAGGTTGCTGGATGTGATAGTACTCTCGTGGTTATAATGCTTGAAATCCTTTTAGATGTAGTAATTAATTTTTATTTTCCCAAATGGGGCTCTTTTTTTTGTGCTTGGGATAGTTTTTACTTACTTTTGGAGTAGCAGTTAATTTTAAGTTAAGTTGAATGAATACTTAATCTAAAGTTTTGTTGTTTAATACAAAAGTTACACGTTATCTGTGTTAATTTACCTTTTTTAAATAGAAAATTAATTACTTTTTGTCAAGTCATTAAAAATAAGTACATTTTTAATAATAGTTGATAATTTAATATATTAATAATGTAATAAAATTTATTTATCTTCAAATTGTTATCTTTAAATGCATAAAATTATACAATATAAATTTTTTTTTTTAATTCTTTTAATTAATATTTGTTAATAATACAAATTAAAAAAAAGTATTCTCGAAAATTTCGTTATGTGTAAAAATCAAAAATATCATAATGACTCTTTTACACTTTTTAATCTTTCCGTGGGGTTACATAAAAAAAAATATTTTTAGAAAGAAGATACGTTTTTAATAACGGCAGGAAACAATCTATTTTTTCATTAAATATTAGAAAAATAAATTATTTACTCATAGCAATATTTTTTTGTGAAGTTACATTAAATTAATAATCTCTTAAGATACTAAGGGTTAAACAATTAAATAAAGACATTTAAATTCCAATGCTTAAACGAATTTTACATTTACTAGAAATTAAATTAATTTTAATCATTGTAAATTGATTATTGTGATTTTAATTGTTATAAATTAATTGTTATTATTGTAACTTTAATTATTGTAAATTAATTGTTATTATTGTAATTTTAATTATTGTAAATTAATTGTTATTATTGTAATTTTAATTATTGTAATTTTATTTATTGTAAATTATTGTGATTTTAATTATTGTAAATTAATTATTGCAATTTTGATTATTGTAAATTATTTATTGTAATTTTAATTATAGTAAAGTAATTATAGTAATTTTATTTATTACAATTATTGTAATTATATTTATTGTAAATTAGTTATTGTAATTATTGTAAATTAATTGTTGCAATTTTGATGATTGTAAATTAATTATTGCAATTTTATTTATTGTAAATTAGTTATTGTAATTATTGTAATTTTAATTATTTTAAATTAATTTAAATATGCATTTAGGAAATTTGTATTCTTGTGTTTTATGTTAAATTCTTTAATTATCTTAGCCACAATTAACAAAATTAACACACAATTAACAAAAATATATCTGTATTAAAAATCATTTTAAAATGTCTAAAAATATCTTGAGTAACGTTGTACAATTTCATTTTCAAAAATGATCCAGTTGGTCATAAAACATAAGCACACGGTGTGGACACGATTTTCATAGAGTGAGCTATCTCTTTCCTTTCTTAAACAATGGCTCATGAACGTCAGAGGTGCCTGCGTGAGAGGAAAATATTTGCGAATGAATGTTCCGCAACACAACATTCGTTTTCCAAGTTGTTGCCGCAATTATCAGCAGAATCCATCATACTCCGGTAATTTCCTCAAAGGCTCTATTATCTCGGCTGTCTTCATTCGCTTATTGCCTTATCAGCGATATCGGATTTGCTTAAGGATTCCGCATTGTAACCCTTGATTAATTTCGCTGGCCCTTGTTGCTTTCCTTGCGCAACGAAATTTGCGAAACTGTTGAATAATCAATGGGATACATTTGAGGGCTTCTTGAATAAGGGGGCTGGCGAGTATTAATTGAAAAGCGTGTCTTTACCTTACAGAATGATAATCATGCTTTATTAATCTTCCGAAATTAAAAATATCTTCCTTTCTCTGTGGTATAAAAATATATATATATATATATATATATTTGCTAATAATAAAAGGATTATTTTCTTTTATCTAACGTTTATTTTAAACATTATATTACAAAGAAATGAAAGATTCATAATAGTAAACATACAGAGAGCATCATTGTTCCTTATCTTTCACAGATATGCAAGTTTGATTCATAAAGAAAAAAAGCGATTTAAATATCCTCAATACTATTCAGATCTAGTGAATAAAAAAAATCGATTGAAAGTTATACAATGATATCAAAATTACACGTTTACATTGAAAAATTGTTTTGTAATACGTTTTTGTAATCAGATCAAGACTTCTAACTCTGTATTTGTGCTTACCCTGTATTCTTAATACACAATACAAAAATAGGCATTTTAATGTATTTTGATTTTTGATGATGGTTTATAATTCAAACAGCATACTGGCAATAAAAGATTTGTTTAATAGATCGAAATCATATTCAGTGTTGAATGATGGTAATTAAATAATGGTATAAAAAATAAATGCAAACTAAAACACAAATTGCCGAGATAAATTTTTTTTTTAATCTGTAAATATGCTTTCGTCGACATTATTGTAAATTTAAAATTGTAAATTAATTATTGTAATTTTATTTATTGTAAATTAGTTATTGTAATCATAGTAATTTTAATAATTGAAAATTAATTTAAATATACATTTACGAAATTTACATTATTGTGTTTTGGGCTTTTCTTTAATAAACTGAGCCAAAATTAACAAAATAAATCTATACTAAAAATTATTTTAAAATGTCTATGAACACTCTTAAAACGCTGAACAACTTCATTTTCAAAAATGATCCAGTTCGTCATTAAATATGAACACACGGTGTGGACACGATTTTCATTGAGTGAGCTATCTCTTTCCCTTCTCAAACAATGGCTCATGAACGTCAGAGCTGCCTGCGTGAGAGGAAAATATTTGCGAATGAATGTTCCGCAACACAACATTCGTTTTCTAAGTTGTTGCCGCAATTATCAGCAGAATCCATCATACTCCGGTAATTTCCTCAAAGGCTCCATTATCTCGGCTGTCTTCACTCGCTTATTGCCTTATCAGCGATATCGGATTTGCTTAAGGATTCCGCATTGTAACCCTTGATTAATTTCTCCTGCCCTTGTTGCTCAACTTGCGCAACGAAATTTGTGAAACTGTTGAATAATCAATGTGATCCATTCGAGGGCTTCTTGAATGAGGGGGCTGGCGAGCATTAATTGAAAAGTGCTTCTTTGCCTTACAGAATGATAATCACGCTTTATTAATCTTACGAAATTAAAAATATCTTCCTTTCTCTGTGGTATAAATATATATATACAATTATTTGCTAAAAATAAAAGGATTATACTGCTCTATGAAACATTTAGTTTTAAAAATTGGACCAATCAATTAAATATTCATGATAGTTTACATACATAGATCTTTAGAACATTATTTATTTTTTACCGTATAGCATTTGTACAGATAGTATTATTTAATTTTTTACCTTATAGCATTTATACAGGAGCATAATCAGTGATAAAAACTAAAACTGCAGATATGTTAGTTTGATTCATAAGAAAAAAATAAGAATTAAATTGTTTAATTAATTAATTGATTAATTTTATTTTCATAAATCATTTAATTAACTAATTTTATTCAGATCTACTGCACAAAAATAAAAACCTATTAAAAGTGAATTATACAATGATACCAACATTACATGATTACATTCAACAGTAGCTTTGCATTACGTTTTTGTAATCATGGCAAGATTACTCATCCTGCATTCTTAATACACAATGCAAAATAGGTATTTTAATGCATTTTAATTTTTGAAGATGATTTTTAGTTCAAATAGTATACTGGCCATAAAGATTTGTTTAACAGATCGAAATCATACTCAGTGTTAGATGATGGTAATTAAATGTAAACTAAAACACAAATCACTAGAGAAAATTTTCTTAGCTGGAAATATGCTGTCATTGACGGTGTTCCAATTATAGAACAATAAACTCTAGCATCTTCTTTTCACGAAAACAATTAATATGCATTTTAATTTAATCATGTGCTTTCAACATTGCTATCGGTTTTGAAATTTTAAATGTGATCTTGACATTAAGATTAGTTTTTTTCATGATTTATATGTTTAATGTTTTTTTTTGTTTTCTTTTGTTTACTTGCTTACGTTTTATAACGTTGATTCAACCATACGGTAAATAACATACTGATGATGATAAATCATCTTTTTCTCAATTCCTTCTATTAGCTCACACTCTCCTTATATATATTTGGTTCAAATTTTCAATCGTTAATAAATTACTTTGTATTCATCCATTCAAGTTCAAATACCTTTTTTGAACTTGTAGTGGATGTACAGTTTTTTCAAACTTTAATTCAGATAATTAAGTACAGTTTTTCAAACTTTAATTCAGTAATTAAATTTAATTAATTAATTTAGTTTTTTAGATTTAAGTTTCATCTATCTACCAATAGATGGAGCCAGATAAACTTAAAAAATGAATGAAAATTATTTATAAAGGATTTTCTGCAATAGAGTGAAAAAAAAAGTAGGAATTGACTTTAAAAAAGTTTTTTTTTATATTACTTGTTACGTTGTAGAATTGATCAACTTACTTGAACTTGCGCGAACTGCCCATATGCAATTTCTGCAGGGATAAATTGTTTTAGTGAAAAATTAGTATAAATCGGCAAATCAAATAGAATTTAGAAAAGGAAAAATTGTGAGACAATGTGTGAAATCGGGTATTAATACTAATATTAAATCCATGTTTTGTACGAAGTATTAAAATCAATGAATTTTATGGAATGCATCAGAAAACAAGGAGCAATGTTTTTTGCAGGGGGGTAGATTGCTATAGTGAAAAAATATTATAGATCGACAAATCAAATTTTAAACGTTGGAGAAAAAAAGAAAAGGAAAAATTGGGAGGCAATGTGTGTAATCAAGAATTAATATTATGTCCATATTTTGTATCAGTAAATATCAATATCATTTTTTGAAATGCATCAGAAAACAAGGAGCAATGTTATTTTATTTTTCTACAAAAAATAGCATCTGTAATCAACTAATTCCACGAAATAAATGTATTGTTTGGTTATTGTTATATAAAAATACATTCTGCCAATATTAATTCAATTATTTTGTATGAAATTACTGACTTTTGACTTTTATTTTTATCACAACCAAACATAGAAATTTGATCTAATTGTCATGGTTTATAATTTATGAAAGTAAAATTTGTTTAACTGTTACAAAACCACATAGTCAAATGAGGTTTCATTCGAATTTAAATTAAAAAATATATTTTTAAATCACTCATAGAATTACTTTTCGATTAAAAGTTTAAATTAAAAATAACTATTTCTGTGGATATCTTAAAGAAAACAAAAATTGTTTTATGGTGTACTTAAAAACCTCTCATTCGTTCCAGTTCCAGTAACCCTCCCTACTAGCTTAAGAATGTCTTTTAGAAGTGGATACACAATAAAGCTTCATGGAGCTTACGAAATAGATGGCTAAACAAAGACCTTTTTTTCCCCCTCTAAGTCCCATTATTTGCCCTGACAACTAATGAAGACTGTAACAAAAACAATGCGGGGGAATGTCCCCAGAACTATTTTCTGCTCCGAAATCACAGAAATACTTCGCTATGGGTAACAAATGTCTTGAAGCCACTGCAGGCATTTGCAAATGACTGAAATCCCTGCAGAGGGAATCCACATTAACTGATTGGTTATGGTTTATGGTGCGCAACATTTTTTTTGATATGTTGTTGTTTTAATGTTATTTTGGTACCAGAACAAAGATGGAAACTAAAACATTATATATGGTATGATACGATAGCATATAAGTAGTAAAAAATTATTACTGGCAAAAAGAATATTTTACTGATATTTTACACTCCGTTACTGATAAAAAGGTTCAATTGAACTAAAGACGAACACATTCTTGACTTACAATTAATACTGACATTACTGGCAAAAAAAGGTTCATTGGAACCAAAGGCGAACACATTCCTGATTTACAACTAATACTGATAGTACTCCCAAAAAGTTTCGATGGAACAAAAGGCGGACTCATTCCTGACTTACAATTAATATTGACAATACTGGTACATTATTGGCAAAAAGGATATTTTACACCCTATTACTGGCAAAAAGTTCAATGAAACACATTCCTGACTTGCAATACTGACAGTGAGTGGGTCATACATATTTTTCTTTTCTTGTTTTGTAATACACATGGTTTTTAACACAAAATCAGAGAAAATTCTTTCTTTTTATTTGGCTTGGGAAAAACCAGTCTTAAATATTTTACACTCCATTCACGAACAGCTTTACTTTTCCAGTATCTCTTCTGTTCAAATTAGATTACTCTCCATTACTGGCAAAAATGATATTTTACTGATATTTTACATTCCATTACTGGAAAAATTATATTTTACACGTTCCGTTACTGGCAAAAATATTCAATGGAACAAAAGATGAACACATTCTGACTTACATTACTGCTTACTGGTACCATTACTGGCAGGAAGGATATTTTACTGGATATCTTACACTACAATACTGGCAAGAAGGTTCAATGGAAAAGATCTTATTTTACAATTAATACTGACAGTACTGGCACCATTATTGGCAAAAGGATATTTTATTGGATATTTTACACTCCATTGGCAGAAAGGTTCAATGGAACACATTTCTGACTTCCAATACTGTCAGTGAGTGGGTCATAAATATTTTTTTTTCTTTTGCTGGTTTTTTTGTAATAAACGTGGTTTTTAACTCCAAAACCAAAGAAAAGTCATTTTTTATTTTATTTGGTTTGAAAAAAACCAGTCTAAATACCAGTCTGACCACACTTTGGCCTAAATAGACCGAGACCTATAATTTAACGTGGATTCCGAACCTCTCACAAACATCCCTGCCATCGCCAGGATTTTAATCTGAAGCCTTATTGGAAATAGTAATTTTTATTTTTCAATAACCATGGCTTTTAACGCCGAAACCAAAAGAAAAGCACTTTTTTTATTTGGTTTAAAAAAAAAAAAACAGTCTAAATATTTTACACTCCATTCACGAACAGCTTTACTTTTTCAGTATCTCCTCAGTGTTTAAATTAGATTACGCCATTTCATTCATCGCATTTTACAATTACTTTCATCACTGCTTGAGACCACTGGCCCTCGACTTCAGTGTGTGTACACCTCTTTTATGTTGCGATAATTTTTTTAACCTTTTCTTCCTTTCCTTGACCTGTGTCCTATCGCAAAAAGCAATTTAATTTCTCTTGAGGAAGGGATTTTTTTCTTCCTTTCTGCTTTTAGTCTCTTGTTTACCGTGGAATGGGGTAAATTGAATTCTTGCCCGATTCTTCTACAGCTGCAGCATTCAGCTCTTCTTAAATGTAATTTTGTACCAGCTCCAAAAAAAAAGAGTAGGCTTGTTTGTCTTTTCTTGATATATTTTTTTCATTCTTTCATTTCTTCCAGGAAGTTTCACAATTGCCGAGGAAGATTGGTGTACCTTTTTAAGGGTTATGGCGGTAATAGTTGGTTAAAATGTGGTAAGAAATATAAAGATAAATCTATGTTTATCGTTTTTATGTTGATGAAGTATTTGTCTAGTTAAAGGGGGCCATGATTTGTGTTTTCCTTCGATTTATAATATCCATGTTCTTTGTAAAATAAAACTAATTAATATTTGGTTCTATGAAATTCCTTTTCTTCTTTAAATTTTAATTCCAAAAATGTATTCTTAGTGCAGGAAACATTTTGCATTTGAATAGAATTATTGTAATGTATGTAAATTCTTATAGTAAAAATAAAATTACGCCACAAAAAGAAAACTCCTTTTTTGCATAACTGCTTTGTTTTTATAATGTATAAAACTATTTCAGTTTATAAAGAAATAGTTTCTAGAAAATGTATGAAATTTTTTTTATATAATATCTAACGAATTTCATAAAAAAATTCCTGGCGGTTAATGCAGCGAAGGCATTACGCCTACTGGCAAGTCTTTTCATTGGCAATTGATCCAAGTTTGCATATTGGTAGAAAAACTTGAAAACTCCTACATATAAGTCTGACTATCCATGACAGACGAATCTGCACATATTGTAGCAATCTCCACCTAGTCTTCTAGTTTCTGAAGCAATGACTGCAAAGGAATGTCACCATCAAATTCGAATCTTATGCTTCCTACTTGTTAGCTGCTCATGTATTTTATGCATTTGAAAATATTATTTTGGAAACAGATTTGTAGCATTCCTTTTACTGCAAAAAGGTGTCCTTGCTTTCGTCTTACTGCAACGACGGTTTGCAACATTCTTTTTTATTGGAAGAAGGAGTTCGTGAATAAGTGCAAAAGTTGAATGTAATTTAATTAAGTAAATTGTTATTTGATAATGATAGAAAATTAGAAAATTGATAATTATATAACCATTAAAATAAATATTTACCTTATGTGTAGAGTAATTATTGAGCATATTTAAAATAAATATGTATTTCAATTCCTAATTTGTCATAATCTATTGTTGGAATATAGTACAAATAAAAAAATTAAAACAACAAGGATAAATTTAAGAAAAATAATTAAAGGACATTCGTATTAAATTTAGTAGTTGTAAATTAATTGCTTATTAATAATTAATTATTTTAAAGAAATATTTTTTAATATAATGCCCTTTATAATTTCCATGCACTTCGTAAAATAGAGCTAATTCACATTTGGTAATATAAATTTCTTTTCTTCTTTATAATTTTAACTGAAAATGTATTGTTAGTCCAGGGAAAACTTTTGCAATTGAATAGAATATTACATGTAGGTTCTTATAGTAAAAAACACATTACATTACAAAAGAAAAATTTTACGAACTGTATTTTGTGACCTATAAGTTAATTTTCTTCCTTAAATTTTTACTCAAAAATTTATTGTTAGTGCTGGAAAAATTTTGCATTTGAATACAATGTTGCCTGTAGATTCTTACAGTAAAAATAAAATTACGTTACAGAAAGAAATTTCTTTATTGGCCTCTTTGATACTTTGTTTTTATAAAGTTATAAAATAATTTCTACTTATAATAAAACTTTCAATAAAAAGTACGAATTTTATGTTATCCAATATCTAGGGCTTTTCGAAAAATCCACACATTAAGTACAAAAATTCTTATTTGGTCTAAGTAGCTAATACTTTGTTTTTATAATATTATAAAATGATTTGAATTTATATTTAAATAGTTTTTAGAACATGTACGAACTTTATGTTATACATAATCTAGGGGTCTCAAAAAATTCACACATTAAGTATAAATGGTTGCATGAAATTTATCGTCATTAAATTGTTGTTTGATAATGATAGAAAATTATAAAGCTGATAAGTATGTATATAATACTATAATATTTAAATTATGTGTAGAATTATCATTGAACACATTTAAAATAAATATGTATTTCAATTTCTAATTTATCATAATCACTTATTGTTGGGATACAGTACAATTAAAAAAATTTAAAACGACAAGAATAAAATTATGAAAAATAATTTAAAAAAAATAGAAAGTTTTAAAATAATTATGTATATAATACAATAAATATTTAAATTATGTGCAGAGTAATATTAAGTATACTTAAAATAAATGTGCATTTCCATTTCTAATTTATCATATTCACATATTGTTGGGATATAGTACAATTAAAAAGTTTTAAAGAGCAAGAATAAATTTATGAAAAATAATTTTTAAAAAAATAGAAAATTATAAAATTGATAACGTATATAATACAACAAATATTAAAAATATGTGTAGAGTAAATATTAAGCATATTTAAAATGAATATGTATTTCAATTTCTGATTTATTCCCACAATAATCGCGTATTGTTGGAATATAATACAATTAAAAAAATTCAATACAACAAAGGTAAATTTACGAAAAATAATTAAAAGCATTTCTTTTTTAATTTAGTAGTAGTAAATAAATTGCTTAATAATAATTAATTATTTTATTGAAATATTTTTAATGCCTGCCCTATAAAAAAAATTTCATAAAAATAAAATTAAAAATTTTAATTGTTCGTGAAAATTGAATCTCTTGAAATTTCGATATTTTGTTATCTTTTTTCATTTTTCATTTTTTTTTTTTTTTTGAAAAATAAAACTTATTATTTTTAAGTCAAAATAATCTTTTTAAAAAATTTTTATTAATTTTTGCTTAAAAGATATAAGCTTGTTCCAATTCGTTAATTAAATTTAATCTTTAATTATAAATTATTTTAAGTTTATAATTTAATGGTATTAATGGCAAAATTCAGTGAATTACAAACATGGAATTAATTAACTGTCAATTAATAAAATTAATTATTAAAATCTCTATAATTAAATTTAAAAAATATTAATTTAGATAAACTGTAATGGAATTTTTTAACTTTTTAAAATTATTTAGATAAACTTTATAATATTACCATTTAGATAAACTTTATAATAATATTATTTAGATTAACTTTATAATAATAATATTTAGATAATATTTGTACGGAATTCTTCAGCACTTTAAATTGAATTATTTAACACATGATCATGATGATATAACTTTAAAAACATTTAAAATGGATAAGTTAAATGTTTACCAATAAGATTAATTAAGAAAAGCGATTTTTAAACACAATTTATTTGCAGTAAAATAAATTATGTTTTCAACCTGTTCTTCAAAAATGTCTTAATATATTTTACAACTTATGTATTTAATTAAATATTTTTAATGTTTACACTATAAAATATTTTAAAATAAAATTGAAATTTTAATTGTTTGGAAAAACTGAATCAATATACCGGAATACCGAAAATTTCGATATACTGATATCTTCCTTTCGTTTTTTTCCTGTAAAATAAAACTCATTATTTTTTAATCTAAATATTCTTTTTAAAGAATTTTTAAGATGGAAAAAAAGTTATACTACTCTAACATAAAATGGGTAGTCAATAAAGGTACTTTCTAAAGTCAGTGGATAGAACAACTGGAATGAACTTAAACAAATTCTTTAAAGATAAACCTTCAGATGTTGAGCACCTATTCCGTGAGCTTAGGGGCCATCACACTTGGACATTAATCTTCCCGATATCTTTACAAAGACCTTCTCTCTCGCATCCAAATGTGCCCCTAGCCCTCCTTAAAACGAGAAACATTAACCCTCTGTACCGTTAATCACTCAGGAAAACAGCAGCCAATGCTCGTTTGCCCCTTTTACAATGGACTCGATGACATTTTAAAAACTCACCCCCAACGTCTCATATAAATCAGCACAGACGGGGCTTCTAAAAATAAACTTTTTTTTTGTTCAAAATAAGGCCATAAAAACAAACTATATTAATCAAGAAGTCTAGGTCCCCAATCGCCCTTTTGCAACTACTGCTGCTGCTGCTTCTTGGGGTGTATCAGACGAAAACGTTACTTCTGTTCTTCCCACCCCCTTTAAGCAGGATGGAGCACTTATCGTAAATTTTCCGTCTCGTTTGGTCCAGCCAGTCTCCCACCACCCGTAAATGGTTCGATCCAACCCCGCTTTACTATGTTAAAATTCGGATTTTGAGTGGTGGTGTACGCTGCGCTTTGCAAATCGTTTAAGTCTCAACTAGCAAGATGTTTGCCTTTAACAAAGCATGTTGTACGGTTTAAGTTTCCTTTCATGTTGCTGACTGGAGATAATGGTTTCTTAAAATCTACGTGCAGTTTATAAATAGCTAAGCCAAACCAAAGCAGAAAAAAAAAAAAAAAACAAATCTGAAATTTTATATTGTGTTTCACGCTGGAAAATTTATTAAAAAAAAAAAAAAAACCTTATTGAGTCTTCTTGCTTTTATTTTGATTATTTTCATACACAATATGATTGTTTATTAAATCCACGTTAATTTTTTCTTGTATAATTTTTTTGTGAAGTTAACAATTTAACAAAAAATATTATTTCTTTTTTCAATATGTTTCTATATTCATTTCGAGCAGGGTTAGGCTTATGATACCAATGGTGCTTGGTTCGAAGTTCTGTAATTGATGCCGAATCAAAAGCTTCCGTGTCTATGTCGAAATTATTGTTGTTATTATTGTCTGTGTCGAAAAAAACAAGAGGTTGAGTGGTGTTGTACACTGTGCTTGTAAATCGTTTAAGTCTCAACTATGATATTGCTTAACAAAGCGTGTTGCCATGTTTTGGTTCTTTTCACGTTGCTGACTGGAGATATTGGTTCCTTAAAATCTACATTGAAGTTTTATAATAGCCTAAGAAAAACAATCTGAAATTTAATATTGTACTTAACAAGGAAAATATTATTGAAAAAAAATCTGACTGTGGTTTCTTGCTTTAACTTTGACTATTTTCATACACAATATGCTTGTTTATTATAAAGAAGGCTATTCTTGTTTGTTAAATCATGCTAATTTTTCTTGTGGAATGTGTTTGTAACGTTAAATATTTAACAAAATATATTTTCTTGTTTATGCATTTCATTTAAGTTTGGTTTTGAGTAGCTCAGCCAGTCCAGCCAGTCTCCCACCATCCGTAAATGGTTCAATCCACCCTAGCTTTGCCATGTTAAAATTCAGATTTAGCAAGGAATTTGAGTGGTGGTGTACGCTGTGCTTGCAAATCTCGACTAGCAAGATGTTGCTCAACAAAGCATGTTGCACGGTGTTAGTTTCCTTTCATGTTGCTGACTGGAGATAATGGTCCTTAAAACCTGCTTTGCAATTTATACTGGCCTTTGCAAAGGAAATATATCTGAAATTTAATATTGTACTTAACATAAGAAAATTTTATTAGAAAAACACCTCGTTGTGGTTATTAAATTGTATTAATTTTTCCTTGTGGAATGTGTTTGTAACTTTAAATAATTAACAAAATGTATTTTCTTGTTTATGCATTTCATTTGGTTTGGTTTCGAATAGCTGAGCCAGTCCAGCCAGTTTGTCACCATCCATAAGTGGTTTGATCCACTTCTGCTTTGCCATGTTAAAATTCGGGATTTATCAAGGAGTTTAAGTGGTGGTGTACGCTGTGTTTGCAGATGTTGCTCAAGATGTCGCTCAACAAAGCATGTTGCACGGTGTTAGTTCCTTTAATGTTGCTGACTGTAGATAATGGTCCCTTAAAATCTACATTGTAGTTTATATTAGCCTATAAAAAGGAAAAAAAAATCTGAAATTTAATATTGTACTGAACATAAGAAAATTTTATTAAAAAAAAAAACGTGGTTCAGGTTTCTTGATTTAATTTGTTGTTGCTTGTTTATTAAATCCACTTTAATTTTTCCTTGTATAATTTTTTTTGTGAAGTTAACAATTTAACAAAATATTATTTCTTTTATCAATATGTTTGTATATTCATTTCGAGAAGGGTTGGGCTTATGATATCAATGCTGCTTGGTTCGAAACTCTGTAATTGATGCTGAATCAAAAGCTTCCGTGTCTATGTCGAAAAGAAACAAGAGGTTGAGTGGTGGTGTATACGCTGTGCTTGCAAATCGTTTAAGTCTCAGCTAGCAAGATGTTGCTCAACAAAGCATGTTGCACGGTTTTAGTTTCCTTTAATGTTGCTGACTGGAGAAAATGTTTCCTTAAAACCTGCTTTGCAGTTTATAATAGCCTATGCAAAAGAAAAGAAAATCGGAAATTTAATTTTGTACTTAACATAAGAAAATTTTATTGAAAAAACAAAACCTTGTTGAGGTCGTTTGATTATTTTCATACACAATATGCTTGTTTATTATAAAGAAGTGCTATTTTTGTTCATTAAATTATGTTAATTTTTCTTTGTGAAATTTGTTTGTAAAATAAACAATTTAACAAAATATCCTTGTTGTTGTCGTCGTATCCCCTGAAGAGTACAAAGGGAATCAAATATCGTGGTGGTCTCGAATAACATTGGCCACGTTGATTGCCATCTCGGAGTATATATCTTATTCCGAGGAATGGTCCATGCAATGTATGGCTGCTGCAACAGCTAGGAAATCAAAGGCATGATGAGGAGTCCGCTCGACATCAGGGCAGTTGCCACATTTTCAGGTATTTTTAACGCCATCAACATAACAGGTGGGCTGAAATGTTCGTAGTCTGGCACATAGATGGCGCTACTAGTATTAAATCCATATGATTTTTAGTTAGCTCTAACCTTCAAAAGACACGTGTATAAATTTGACAGCTGTTGCAGTATTAGTATGTGAGTTATAGCATTTTTAGTGTTCATCACGTGCAGTCCACTCGGCTGACTGTCGATTGGATTCCGGTGTGAAATGATGGAGCCCATTGTCACATATCGACGCAAAAATTCATTTATTGTCACATCCAATCAACGCTTAGAGTCATCAACTCGTTGCTGTTTTTTTTGGGTCGATTGTGAGCTCGCGCGGCACCCACTTTGAGCAGAGCTTTCACATATTCAAATATTCGTTCACGATATGTCCAACACGTTCCTTTTGATATCTTTATGTATATGCTATCTCAATCCACTTCACTTTACAATTATCAGAAATTATTGTGTGAACTTTTTTTCAGGTTTTCGTCGGTAACAGCCTCTTCGGGGCGTCCACTGCGGCATCGTCCTAGGTGCTCATTTCGCCACGTTTAAATTTAGCAAACCACTTCTCTACGGTCGATTTTTTCTGGTGCAAGGTCCGAAATAATGTTTATCCAGCCAAGCCTTGGCTTCAATAGTATTTTTCTCGCCAAAATGCAATGCTTTATTAACACACGAAATTCCTTTTTATCCATTTTTTCAAACTATCAAAAGTTGGTTCACTAAAAATGCTATAACTCACATACTAATAATGCAACAGCTGTCAAATTTATACACGTGTCTTTTGAAGGTTAGGGTTAACTAAAAATCTATGTGTCAGCCTACGAACTGTTCAGCCCACTTGTTTTTCACCTTTTGTGGTGCTTTATCGTTAACCTTGTGAGAGTAGCAGCTGTTTTCCTGTCGACATTTATTTAGTTCGGTAATTTGGTATATTAGTTTTAATCTTAGAAAGAATCATAAGTTTAGATTTTGCCATGGATAATCAGATTCCATGATAATTTTCGTCTGCAAGGGAAGTAGGAGTGCCGGTCTGAAACAAACTTCTGGCATTCTTCGCCAAAGAACCTGCAATAATTACATAAGTATTTTACAACTTTCCTTAGCAGACATTGTATTGTGAAATATTTAAATTCTATAGTAACTCATTTAACTATTATGGTTGGAGAAAATTTATTTGCATATACTATTTTACTGTAATTTAGAATTTAAAATGTAAGCAAACAATTAATTAGTCCTTTTATATTAATTTTTTTAATTATTAATATAACTAATTTTTATGGTTAACTGGTTTAATTTACTAATATGATAAAATTGTTCAATTATTATTGCTAAATATACTTGTTAATAGTAGTTAATTTATTTTATTTTTCGAATATCATTATTTTTAAATATCCTTTAGAATCCAAAGTCTGAAAAGGAAAGTGTAAAGCTTTTTTTTTTTTTTTGTCATCTTTATCATAAATATGTGATCAGATTTTCCTTGTATGGTACGAGAGCAGCAATTTAAGGTTGTGATCAAAATAAGATAATGATTTAAAAAATGCTTAGTTTGATTATATTTTCTTTTGTAACAAATTTTCATATTTAAATTTGTATTGCCTGAATTTTAAAAATTACCTTTCATCACCTAAGCATCTATTGTTTTCTGCAATAAAATTACAAAAAAATATGAATTTTAAACAATAGAAGGAACTTTTTAATTTAAAAATATGCTAAATTTATTACGATTAGCATGATATACATAATAACTTCCTTTTATAGGTCAATGATTAAGAGGAATTAAAAATCCAGTTCATAGTATACGTTCCACAGACAAATAGATAGGATCAAACAGAAAGATTTAAACAGCTTCAACTACTGTTATACCATTTGCATTGAATTGAATAGGTGGTATAAAAAATATTAATACATTTATTTCATATTTATATAAATAAATTATGAAAATAATGTCTTATTTATTGTTTCCATTGATTCATTATTTTTGCCAGGCAATAGTATTAGGAATTATGCAATATCAGCGATTGGAAACAGATAATATTGAATTTCCATTGTTACAAGTTTTTTTTTTTTTTTTTCCGTTCTTAAAATTTTTCTGTGATCAGTTCTGTGTTCTGTTTTCTGTGATAAACAAACATTTTTGATTTTCATGTACAATCAATTATAATTCGGTTTATTTTCAGCTATTTAAATAATTTTTTCTTTCAGCAATAATCAACAAAATTTCTGAGCAATAACCAATATAATCAATTGAGCATAATCAATAAAACAGCCATTTAACACTGGGGATAAAACAAAATAATTTTATCAAAAGAATTCGTTTTATTTGAAATTTTTATTAAAATTGTATGCATACTTTTTATAAAATTCTAACATTTTTATGTTTTTCAAAATAAATTGATTTGTTAATAAATAAATTTATTCTAACATAGAATTTTTAATTGATAAAAAAATTATGAAAATCGCACATATATCAGGTAAATCAAGAGAACTTTTCATGTAAAAAGCCAATAGCAATAATGCAATTTTCGACATAAAAAAGACATAAAGAGCATAAGTTTCATAAAAAATTATTACATTTATTTCATATTTATTTAAATAAATTATGAAAATAATGTCTTGTTTTTCCACAATTTATTATTTTTGCTGTATATGCATTTATTATCAATTATGGAAAACATATAATATTGAATTTCCACAATTAAAAGTAGTTTTTTTTTTCTTCTTTTTTCTTAATTTATAAGCCAACATTTTGATTTTCATGCAGAACTATTTTATAATTTGCTTTATTTTCAGCTATTAAAATAATTTTTATTTGAGCTATAATCATCAAAACTTTTGTGCAATAACCAATATAACTTTTGAACAAACATTGCCATTTAATATTGGGGTTAAAACAGAATAATTTTATCAAAAGAATTCGTTTATTTTAAAATTATTTTTATTAAAATTTAATGTTTTTCTAAATAAATTGCTTTGTTAATAAATCAATGTATTCAAACATCGTATTTTTAATTGTTGAAATGATGAAATATAATATGCATTATATATTAATAATATAATTAATAAATAATTATTAATATAATAATTAATATTATATTATAATATAATATTAATAATAATATATTAATATAATGTAATATTAATAATATAAATAATAATTAATATTAATTAATAAATTCATTAAATTTTAAAATTATTTTTATTAAAATTTAATACATATTTTTATGGTTTTTCTAAATAAATTGCTTTGTTAAAAATCAATGTATTCAAACATCAAATTTTTTAATTGTTGAAATGATGAAATAGCGCACATATATTAGGTATATTGCCCAAGTGACCGTTTCATGTAAAAAGCCACTTGCTACTAGTTTTTCAAATAAAAAGGCAATTGCTACTAGTTTTCATAAAAAGTCAATTACTATTTGTTTTTCTCATAAAAAGCCTACTAATTTTCACATAAAAAACCCATCAAAAATCATTAAAAACATTTGAAATCATCACTGAATTTTAATATTGAAGTTCACAGAAATATTCTGACCTCATTTTCTCATTCATTCCTGCTTTTTTTTCAACCACACC
Organism: Caerostris extrusa; assembly: GCA_021605095.1. Classification (NCBI taxonomy): domain Eukaryota; kingdom Metazoa; phylum Arthropoda; class Arachnida; order Araneae; family Araneidae; genus Caerostris; species Caerostris extrusa. The sequence goes on from BPLR01002493.1 coordinate 126,428, forward strand.
AACACTAAGCACATTCTTATCTTTAATAACTCTTAAAAATATCCTTTTGTACATTTCTGTAAGCATGCAACAAAATTGCAAGGTCTTCCTCAACATCAAATTTAAAGCATGGACATTAAGATCCCTTCTAATTAGCAATTCTCATTGCCGATAATTCGACCCTTTTTAATGAGGGAGCTTTAATTCCATCTAACAGGCATGTAGAACACCTAATGGAGGATATACCTCTCCAAGAATTCTTCCACCCCCCACCCCCATCGCTGCGTGGGTGTCTGAGACATACCATTAGTCTAGCAATTCCATTTCCTGGGCCATTCCGACCCCCTTCCCACATTCTAAGTTCCAGCATCCCCCAGGGTCTGATCCAAAGGCGGGAATGGGGGATCACATCGCCGCTTGCTAACGCGCTATCAGCTTTTTGCAAGTACCAGATTCTTCAAGAGTGCTTGCTACGTTCTTTTCTTTCTTTTCTTTTTTTCCCCCTCCCATTTTGTTCTTTTCATTTTCTTCAACCCCCTACCGCTACTACTTTTCTTTATTTTCCTTTTATTTCTTTTTCTAAATTGCGTTTTGTGGGTACACCTCCGAATGAAACATTTTCGACCCCAAGACCAAACGATTTACTCGGAACGTGCTCGTAGTTTGGATTTCGTTTGCAGGGGGTGGTGTAGTGCGAGATATCGTCTGCCAGGTACGTACAGTCAAAGAGTAGGGCAGTAATGTCTTTCGCGTAGAATACGTGATAGAAATGTAGAAGTACTTCTATACATTGCATTTGTAAGTTTTAGAAAAGAAATCACTCTGAAATTAATTTTCGTAATGACATACTACAGTTACAAAATAATTCAAACACTGACAAAAAAAAAAATGATATCTACCTTACAAGCTACAAACTTAAAAATGTAAGGACAAAAAAAAAAAAAAAGGATATGAAAATTTTTAAGATTTTTTTCATCAGGATGACTTACAAACTTAAGATAATATTTTGCTATCTAACTTATTTCAATTTAAAACATTTCAGTGCCTCATGGAAACCCTGGAAAAAATAATGAAAATTTTCATATAGTCCTTCATATAGATGGTGTCCTTCATATACATATAGTCACATATTTCCTTCATATAGATGGTGGCTTTCATATATAGTTCAGTCCTTCATGTACAGATAGTCACATATGGAGTACTTCATCTACAGATAGTTACATATGGATTCCTTCATATAGATGGTGGCTTTCATATATAGTCCCGTATGGAGTCCTTCATGTACAGATAGTCAATAAGTCCTTCATTTCAGATAGTCACATATGGATTCCATATAGATGGTGGCTTTCATATATAGTAATAAAATTTGTACAGATAGTCACATAGTCCTTCATATACAGATAGTCACATATGGATTCCTTCATATAGATGGTGGCTTTCATATATAGTCCCGTATGGAGTCCTTCATGTACAGATAGTCACATATGGAGTCCATATACAGATATCATATGGATGGTGGCTTTCATATATGGAGTCATGTACAGATAGATGGACTTCATTACAGATAGTCACATATAGTGTCAGATAGTCACATATGGAGTCCTTCATATAGATGGTGTCCTTACATATAGTGGCATATGGAGTCCCTTCATATAGATGGTGTCCTTCATATACAGATAGTCACATATGGAGTCCATCATATAGATGGTGTCATTCTTATACAGTCACATATGGAGTCTTTCATATAGATGGTGTCATTCCTATACATATAGTCACATATGGAGTCCTTCATATATGGTGTCATTCCTATACATATAGTGACATATGGAGTCCTTCATATAGATGGTGTCCTTCATATACAGATAGTCACATATGGAGTCCCATATAGATGGTGTCATTCTTTCAGTCACATAGAGTTATTATACATATAGTGACATATGGAGTCCTTATATAGATGGTGCACAGATAGTCACATCAGTCCAAGTATATTTTCTTATACAGTCACATAGGGAGTCTTTCATATAGATTAAAATCACATATGATCTTAGATTATTTATTGTGCAACAATGCATGGTGTCCTTCTTTACAGATAGTCACATATGAGTTTAAGCTGGTGACTTATCATATAGTCACATTATTAATATTGACTTATTAAAGTCCATTGATTTCATTGTAAATATATTTTCTGGTTGAAGTGAAATAAAGGCTAATTTTTAAGCTTGACTTATCGCTACTTATTAAAACTTATTATGCCATTGATTTATTGTAAATAATTTTGAATTAGTTTAATTAAATTTTTTTTTAATTAATTGGAAAACTTGTATATTATGTATTATTATAATTGAAAAATAAAAATTAATTAATTTATTAACAAAAAAAATAGTTTAGAGGCAAAATAGTATTTTCTCTTATTAAAAAAAAAAAAAAACGCACAAAAACAATTTAGCCAGAGAATTATTTAGATCAGTGGTTCTCAAACTATTTCAAATCGGGGCTTATTTAAAAACCTACAAATAATTGTAGGTGCACTATATACAAGTTTTTGAAGAATAAATATCCCTCTACTTTGCCTCACAGTTTTATGTCCAGATGGTTTATACACCAGTGTCAACTACTTACAGACTGCTGAGTCTCAGATGCTGCAATGGAAATTTTTTGTAACTTTGAAATCACTTAGAATAGTAGCCAACCATGAAAGCGACCATTTCTAGCTTTTTGAAAACTTTCTTTGGAACGTTATTGTTGATTAGTGACTTTTCATGTCAAGAAAAAGACGGTAAAAAGCAATCAGAAAGGTTAGTTGCTTGTAATGAAAGCGATCTTTGAATGATAAAAGTGACAAAAAATATATATATTTCTTTCGAATAAGCTTCTACTCAACTTTTGTCCTTTTCCAAAATCTTATTCTTTAATATCATGCATTATTTTAAGAAATGTATTTTATTTGGTTGCATTTATCTTAAAATAAGTAATATACACATATCATCCGATTACAACACTTCCAAAATAAGTAATACAGAAATTGAAAATACTACATCTGCTACCAATGCCTCACAGTTTTATATCCAGATGGTCAATTCCTCAGCCTACAATTTAAAGACGTCGAAGTCTCAGAGACTGAAATGGAAATTTTTAGACATTGAAAATGACATAGACGCTAGCGATCCTAGTAGCCAACCATGGAAATTACATTTCTCAGTTTCTAAGAAATCTTTATTGGCGCATTATTGCTGTTTGGCGACTTTTTATGTGAAGAAAGAATAAAAAATAAGCAATTAGAAAGGTTGATTGTTTGTAATGAAAACTTTCTTTGAATGAGAAAACTGACTAAAAAAAAGACGAATTATATATTTTTTTTATCTGCCTACATATTTATCTGAAATACTACAGAGCGCAACAGAAAATTTTATAGGGGGAGTCAGTGTCCTGGAGTATCTTTTGAGCGCCACTGCTTTAAGAATTCCAGAGACAAATGACAATACAAGATATTCTAAATCAAAATAAATAATATTAAACTTTAGAAGTCACAAGGCAGAAATGTAAAGAATAGTAGTTTTATAAACATATTTAATAGTGTTATATATTTAATAGCATATTTAATTTTATAAATAAAAAAGAGCAACTAGTTTTAAGTTTATTTTTAATTTTTCTGGAATACCACAAGTCGCACCCTTTGAGAATCACTGCCCCAAATCATTTAGTAATTAATAAAGACGAAATGAATATAAATTCAACTGCAGAAGATACAAAATATCAATTGAAAAGCGAGAAGGTTGTCGATTTATTCATTCAAAAGAAATTTATTTATAATCTTCTAATATCGCATTACAAGTTTTTATCCCTTTCTATACCGAGCAGATTTCATACGGCTTCTATTTACACAAGAATTTTTTTCCCTGTTTGTGATGTCGTAAACTACAAGCTTTTGAACCAACCCTTTTGAGATGTGGCCTTGAAAGTGCATTGCTGGCTTGTTTGTGACAGCAAAAACCAGGAAGTAATGTATTTTTATGCAGTAGACAAAATGAAGGCATTTATTTAATTAAGGATTTGTTCTTTAATGTGTTTTCCTCTCGTTTTAGAGAAAAAGTTTAATTTAACTTATTTATAAAATTATTTTACGTTCTTATGTCTTTGTTGTCACATTTAATGAGAAAAACTTCTTGAAAAGAGCAATAAAAAAAGTCTTTACAGAATACATAAATCTATAAGGAAATCACATAAAGCAAAATTCTCAATAATTTGTCATTTATGTGACTCTAAACTCAAGCAATTGGTTGGAATATTATGAAATTTCGTATCAAAATAATGTTAAGCAAAATACAAAATACTTCAGTTTACATTTAAATTATTAATTTCCATGATTTATGTTATTTAAAAGAAAATGCAGACTTCTTATCTTAAATTAATAATAGTAATTAAATCTTATTTTATAAATTATTGTGTAAATGATGTAAAAAATTATTAAAAATATCGAATGATTCTAAATTAATTTTTTTTTCAGTTATCAACAATGTTTCACACAGAAAAAGGCATTTTGAGTGAATAAATAAAGTTTGGTACTAAACAATTTGGATTGTTTTTGATTTTCTTTTGTATAGAGCACAAAATTAATCTAATCCATTAAATATATTGATATAAAAATATTCTAAGATCCATTTTAAGACAATCTACATAGCATTGCCTAATGGTAGCGTGTCTAATTAACATATTGTTGTAACATATGGCTTTATTGGAAATCAATCCATTACAATAAGGATCACTCACAAAGAAGGAACCAGAACAAAGAAAAACATACAGCAAAACAACAATCGACAATAAGTCGGTCTCACACACCACTAAAAGTCAAAGGGTATACACTTTATTTTTGTGCATAGGGCCCCTGACTTTTCAATACAATTGTAAGACTTCTCCTTGGCGTTGAGCATCTCTGTTCAGTTCTGGACATTTCAAACGATGTTCTGAATTCATAGTTCCAGCTCCACATATTGGGCAAGTGTTTGAGGCGAAGACATCTATCCTGTTAAGGTGTTCCACAAGACAATCGTGTCCGGTTCTTAATCGAAAATTGGCAACCGCTTCTTTTACATGGTCTAGTGTTAAAGATTTTTCAGCTGTCTTGAAGAATGTGGCATTTTTTGTCTTCAGATTTAGTTATGAGATTATCTTTCAGCTACTTAAAAATTTCTCTATGAATATATTTCTTGAAAGATTCTGGTGGAACTTTTTTTTCCAATATTTACAATTAGCATTTACGCCTATTTAATTGCCAATCCTCCAATGCAGCCTCCATTTGAAAAAATGAGATGACTTTGTAACTATTATATTATGTAAACTTAAAGAAAAAAATTCGAACCTTATCTAAAGAACAGAATGTGAAATATGTTCCATCCAGTAAACCTTCGCTTTCTTATGAATGATAGAAATACAATAAACACCAAATAGTTGATGCACCAAATTCATCGATACAACTAAAGTTGCACCAAAATACATCCAAGTTATTGTAGTATTGTTGCCAATAGATGGAGGCATAGACAGACCAAAAGTCCAGTAATAGACCCTGGCTTCAAAAATTTTAAGAACTAGAACTTTAATGTAACTCAATAGGATGAAAAATGTGAGAACAGCTACAACATCACTGTTAATACAGTTTGTATTAAAGCAGGAGTCAAACCTTTTCACATTGCATCATAATTAAAATGAAATGGATGGTAAGTTGGAAGATTTAGTGCTGCAACAATGTTAAATACATAACACTTTTAATAATTTGTCGTTTTAATCTAGATGTTTTCCACAGCTTCGGAAACTAATCTTGCTTTACGTGCTTTATCTTTATTATGTATGATAAAATTTTGTAAAGCACATAATTACTAAGAACCTAATATTCGTGTTGTGTGAAAGTTATCTGCGTGCAAGTTAACTCATAAATCTATCTGAACACTACTTATCATTATGATCCTGTATCCAAAAATAAAGGCAGCTAAAACCAGAGGGTACTATTTGATTTTCTCCCCCTTCTTCCATTTATGAATGACTCGCAATATCGGCGGGTACGTGTCCTCAGAAACCGGATCCTTTCCATCACTTTTATATTTTTCCCCGGAACAGGAAAATGTCCATCACAAAAAGCGGCCATCTGCAATAAATACCGCCAAGACGTCGAGAACAAAGCCATCCATTTGGCGGGCGGCATTAAAAAGGGGGCTTTATTACATGCCAAGGAATTGTAGAATTTTATTTTCGAAAAATATGTTTTCTGCTGTTGATGTCCTCCGATTGGGATGCCGAAATGTGTATAACGTTTTGCTTCCGATTTAATGTGTTTGGGAAACATGGATTCCTTCGCAAGGGGGCTGTCTGCAAAATAAATTTTTATATAAAATTGATTGGGAGTAGAGTTTTATGACTTATTATTTGATTTAGTCGACAGCAAAAACATATCTATTTCATGACGTAATGTAAATAAGTGTTGTTTTAAGATTGTTGTTCTCAAACTTTTTAAGGTCTGAACTATTTAAAAACAGACAAATATTTGTAAGTACATCCTCATGATTGGCGCAACAGCCCCACAGTGGGACAAGGCCGTTTGCCCATTGGCAGATTTCGAAACATGAGATGTCTTCTTTTAAGAGGTAGGTTTGTCAGCCCTACGCCCAACGCTCTACAACAATCATGTTAGTTTGGGACCTACAGTTTAAAGTGGATTCCGAACCATTACAGACATCCATGGCACCGCAGAGATTCGAACCCGAAACCTGTGGCACCGAGCGCCAGAGCGCTAGCCACTAGCCACATTCAAGACTCTCTCTCAAACTTTTAAGGTCTGAACTATTTAAAAAGTTACACATATTTGTAAATACATTATATAGTAATTTCTGGTAAATAATCATCCGATAATAACTCCTAACAGTTTTATATTCAGAACTGTGACGAATAACGTCAATAATGCCAGAAAGCAGGCCGCCAAGGGTAAAAGGTGGTAGAACGTCAACATATCGAAGGACCTCCATTGGTTGCCTCCACGGTTGCCACCATCCGAATGTGTACAGGGCACTACTACCTACAAAATCATAATCGCATAGTCACTGACTGGCCAGCCTGTTCACTTTGCTTCGACTCTAACGGCACTGCAGACCACCTGCAATGCACTTGACGATGTCGACCACGATAGATGCTAAGTGGAGAAGGCAAATCTTTTACTGGAGGGAACGGCGTCGAATGGTCGAGAGGTCATGGACGGGCTTTGGCTGAATGAATATTTAAGTGGTCATATCTTCAGCCTACGACTTACAGACTGCGAAGTCTCAGAGACTGAAATAGAAATTTTAAACATTGAAAATTCCGTATACGCTGGACTCCTAGAAGCCAACCATGAGAGTTATGAGATTATTTCACAATAATCGTTTATTCTTTCCCTTGTTATTAAAGCAATGAGGAGTATCAGCATTATAAATCGAGCCTTCATTTTAAATTCTCAGCTGTAGTACCTACTGGCTTAAGTTACTGCACTATATTAATTGTTTTGTAGCTCTACGGGCATTGGGTGCACACTTTAGGTTAAACAGATTGGGATCTACAGTTTAACGTGGATTTCGAATCACTCACAAACATCCATGCCACCGACAAGATTCGAACCTGAAGCCTGTGTTACCAAAGGCCAGAGAGCTAGCCAATAGGCCACCGAGCTGCATGTAATTAAATGTGTTACTTAAAGCACTATTATGTAGCACTGCATGTTGCAGTACATATATTCCCGTGATCTTTATAACATTCTCAAATTCAGAAACTTTAGGTGAGTTTTTTTTAACATTTTAAAGATGTTCTAAACATTTATTATGATCAACTTGTAGTATTACTGTGATTCGTAACCCTTTCAGCACATGTGTAGACAGTAATCGTCCTGTAATATAATGATAGATCATGAATACTGTATGCATAAATAAAAAATACCCTGCAGTATAAACATGCTCACCCTGTTGTAGCATACTTTTAAATATTTATATCTATCTTAAAACGTCACATCTCCAAGTAAAATAGTTATATTTTCAAATCAAATCACAGGACTTTTTGGGCGATTTGAATGAAATCTCTCACCTGATGAAGATATTCTAATTTAAATAATAATTAAGTCTTCTAATAATTAAGTCTTCTAATAATGAAGTCTTCTACTTTTGTCCCTATGATGGGTTATTAAAACAGTTTTAATTATTTTGTATTTGAACTTTTCTTAAATTTATACTAAATCAGTGAACTAAAAGTACTTGAGATTAACGCGTTAGAGGATAAAGTTTTGCAGTTTATAATTACATTCAACATGTTTAAAATATTTAATTAATGCAACAAAATCTGTTCTCAAGTGGAATTGTTTTATTGAAAAATTTGTGAATACTAATAAACATTAAATAATTATTCTTTAATTAAATTTTTAATAACGTTTATAGTTAGTTAATGAAAATGAAAATATTTTTATGTATTCAAATAATAAGATATATATATATATATATTCAATGGCACGACAGCCCCATGGTGGGCCAAGGTCGTCTGCCTACTAGCAGATTCCGAAACATGAGATGTTTTCGTTTTATGGAATAGATTTGCCAGCCCTACACCCAACGTTCTGCAATCATATTAGACCGGACCTACTATTACTAGTGGATCTCGAACATTAAGCGTCCATGACACCTCTGGAGATCGAACCCGAAACCTGCTGCACCAATTATCAAACAGATAAACCCATATATCAATACAGTAAGATTAACTCATTTTATCATTTTCAAAATAAATTTACTTGTTTTAATTTTTCATTTTGTACACTTTGAAATAGTATGATTAGATTATTTACAGTTTTTATTTGCATATTGTAATTTTTATTTAATTTTCATTTAATATGAGGCATTTATTTTGAATTATCGCAGAAAATAAATCCTCAAACCCATCATTTAATAATTAGAACGTAATTTACAACGGATAGTAAGCAGATTTGAAAGAATTTATAGCAGTATAAATATTTTTATTGATTCGTAAACAAAATCCAATGGCCAACGTTGTATAACAAGGAAAAACAGAAATTTGAAATTCAATTCAATTTTTATCAAACTAGATTTAAAAATAAGTAAATATTCCGCTGAAAAGCAAATAAAAATCAATGAAATAATGAAATAAAAGAATAACTCGAAAAATTAATAGTGGCGTAACAATTTGGTTACTCGTTTAATATCTTATTATAAATGAACATTTAGTTTTTATTCTGGTTATTATTTTGTAATAAAATACAAGAAAAACAGAAACGTTTTAATTATTTTGGACGAACAAAAAAATATTAAAATATCTTAACTTTTTAAATAAAATAAACAGACAACTACACAATTTAATAAAAAAAGTGAAGAAATATCAAAAACAATTTAAAAAATATGAAATTAATAATTGTAAATTCCTATGTGAAAAAAAAAAATATACTAGTGAACTTTTTATGCTACTTAACTATAAATGCATTATTATTTCTATAAAAAAAATAAAATTAAAAAATTGATTCAATTTTCTGTTTTAAAATTATGGACGAAGAATATTCGAAATAAACAAAAAATATCTTTCTTTCTAATGTCATGTTATAGAATTACTTACATTCGAAACAACAAAACAGATAGTTTGGTCCATTTATACAATGTCCTACGCTTTTGTTTTGGCCAACCTCATAATTTTCAACAAGCCATTGTTGGACGCAATCATCTCGAAATTGTTTCGACCAACGTTAACGAAATCCAGGATCTTAAGGAAGCATTTTTACGATTTGTAAGGGGAAAATCTAAAATCTACAACTCACAATTGCAGTTTTCAAGATTCTGCTTACCCATTAATTGAATCTCGAAATTTTGAAAAGTTTGTTTATAAAAATGATAAGATTTAAAAAGTAATACAAAATATAATATAAAAAATAAAGAATAAATGGCTTTTTAATTGGTAAATATTTAAAAGAAAAAAAGAATATTAGTGCTATCCAAAAGCTATTGCATGGAAAATGGGTAATTCCAGATGGATTCAAACATAATGATGGTAGACTTTAAGTACAATACAAGTAATTAAAATTTTTAATAATGCATTTTAAAATTATATATAAAAAAATTAGAAGAAAAATTCACACTTTTTTTTTTAATTATATTGTTGCACGTATTTCTGACTACCATCTCTAATAAGTAACCAATTCATGTGTTTCAACCTTTAAACTGGATAATTTCCTTTTGTCTTATAAGTAATCCATCCGTTTCAACTTTTAAACTGGATGGTTTACTTTTTCTTTAACAAGTAGCCGATTCATCTGTTTCACACCTTTAAACTGGATGTTTCCATTTTCTCTAATACTCGTAAGTAATCGATTCATCTTTTCATACCTTTAAACTAGATGTTTTCTTTTTCTCTAATAAGTAATCGATTAATCTGTTTTGGATGTTTTATTTTTCTCTAATAAGTAATCGATTCATCTGTTCTGGATGTTTTCCTTTTCTCTAATAAGTAATCGATTCATCTGTTCTGGATGTTTTCCTTTTAATAAGTAATACTCGTAAGTAATCGATTCATCTGTTTCATACCTTTAAACTGGATGTTTTCTTTTTCTCTAATAAGTAATCGATTAATATATTTTGGATGTTTTCTTTTTCTCTAATAAGTAATCGATTCATCTGTTCTGGATGTTTTCCTTTTCTCTAATAAGTAATCGATTCATCTGTTCT